>PVJI01004291.1:0-110558 GCA_004026765.1 Micronycteris hirsuta
CCTCCTCCGCCCGTTTCTGCCCCGCTCACCGGCCTGGATGTTTGTCTTCTCCTACCTCCTGGGTGTCGGACTTCCCTTCAGTTCGATTCTGTCCGTTCTGGTTGTTTAAATTTTTGCTACTGCATTAGTTGTATGGACATTCTGGATGTGCGGGCAGCGAGTGCGACCACCTACGCTGCCATCTTGGCGGAAGTCCACATTTTGTATAGTTTTTTAAGACTCTAGTCTGTTTCTATCTTCTCTGATCTTTATTATTTTCTTCTTTCTACTCACTTTAAGCTTTGTTTGTTGTTCTTTTTCAAGTTTCTTTAAGTGAAAAGTTAGATTATTTATTTGAACTTTCTCTTGATTGTGTGTGTGTGTGTGTGTGTGTGTGTGTGTGTGTGTGTGTGTGTGTGTGATAGGCCTATAATGCTATGAATTTACTTCTTAGGATTGTTTTCTGTGTCCCACAGATTTTGGATTGTTGTGTCCTCACTTTCATTTGTTTCAAGGTATCTTTTGAGTTCTTCCTTGATCTCATCATTGACCCATTCATTGTTTAATAACATGTTATTTAGCAGCCCTGTCTTTTTGTATTTTTCAGTGTTCTTGTGATTGATGTGTAGTTTCATAGCCTTGTGGTCAGAGAAAATGTTTGATATGATTTCAATCTTCTTAAATTTATTGAGACTTGCTTTGTGTCCTAACATGTGGTCTATCCTAGAATACATTCCATGTGCACTGGAAAAGTATGTACATTCTGCTGCATTGGGGTGAATTGCTCTGAAGATATCGATTAAATCCATTTGATCTAGTGTGTCATTTAAGGCTGCTGTCTCCTTGTTGATTTTCTGCCTGGAAGATCTATCCATTGAAGTCAATGGGGTGTTAAAATCTATTACTGCATTTCTGTCAATCTCTCCTTTTATGTCCATCAAGGTTTGCTTTAATATTTAGGCACTTCTGTCTTCAGTGCATAAATGTTTACTAGGGTTATATTCTCTTGTTGGATTGTTCCCTTTATCATTATGCAGTATCCTTCTGTAGTCTCTTACTGTAGTCTTAATTTTAAAGTCTATTTTTTCAGTTGTAAGTATTGCTACCCCAGCTTTTTTCCCCTTTCTATTTGCATGAAATATCTTTTTCCATTCCTTTATTTTTATTTTTATTTATTTATTTATTTTTAAGATTTTATTTATTTTTAGAGAGAGGGGAAGGGAGGGAGAAAGAGAGGGAGAGAAACAGCAATGTATGGTTGCCTTTCACATGGCCCTCACTGGGGACCTGGCCTGCAACCCAGGCATGTGCCCTGACTGGGAATCGAACCAGGACCCTTTGGTTCCCCACCCGTGTTCAATCCATTGAGCTATACCAGCCAGGGCCCATTCCTTTATTTTTAGTCTGTGTGTATCTTTCATTCTGAGATGGGTCTCTTGGAAACAGCATATATATGGGTCTTGTTTTCTTATTTATTCAGCTATGGGTCTTGTTTTCTTATTTATTCAGCTACCCTCTGTCTTTTGGTTGGAGGATTTAAGCCATTTACATTTAAGATGATTATTGGTATATACATATTTTAGTCATTTTATTTTTAAACTCTTTCCCTCTGTTTATCATTTTCTTCTTCTTAAAGCAAGCCCTTTAACATTTGTTGCAGTACTGGTTTGGTGTTAACTAACTCCTTTAGCTTTTTCTTTCTTTCTTTTTTTTTAATTACAGTTGTCTGCATTTTTCTCAACTCTCCTCCCCCCCACTGCATCCAACCCACCTCCCTCCCTTGCTTCCACCCTTCCCCTTGGTTTTGTCCATGTGTCCTTTATAGTAGTTCCTGAAAACCTTTCTCCCCACAACCTCCTCTGGCTATTGTTACATTGTTCTTAATTTCAATGTCTCTAGTTACATTTTGCTTGCTTTTTTCTTTTGTTGATTATGTTCCAATTAAAGATGAGATCATATGGTATTTTTTCCTCACCACCTGGCTTATTTTGCTTAGCATAATGCTCTCCAGTTCCATCCATGCTGTTGCAAAGGATATAAAATCCTTCCATTGTGTAAATGTACCATAGTTTCTTGATCCACTCACTTGCTGATGGGTACTTAGGTTGCTTCCAGCACTTGGCTATTGTGAATTGTGCTGCTATGAACATTGGGGTGCATAGATTCTTTTGGATTGGTGTTTCAGGGCTCTTAGGATATAATCCCAAGCAGTGGAATTGCTGGGTCAAAAGGCAGTTCCATTTTTAGGTTTCTGAGGAAATTCCATATTGTTTTCCACAGTGGCTTCACCAGTCTGCATTCCCACCAACAGTGCGCAAAGGCGGGGAACGGTGCACTCCCTTTTTTTCTGCATCCTCTCCAACACTTGTTTGTTGCTTTGTTTATAATGGCCATTCTGACTGGTGTGAGGTGGTATCTCATTGTGGTTTTAATTTGCATCTCTCTGATGGCTAGTGATGCTGAGCATCTTTTCATATGTCTCTGGGCCCTCTGTATGTCCTCCTTGGAGAAGTGTCTGTTCAAATCTTTTGCCCATTTTTTAATTGGGTTTTTTGTTTTCCTGGAGTGGAGTCGTATGAGTTCTTTATATATTTTGGAGATCAAACCCTTGTCCGAGGAATCATTGGCAAATATGTTTTCCCATATAGTTGGTTCTCTTTTCATTTTAATGCTGTTTTCTTTAGCCCCACAGAAGCTCTTTATTTTGACGAGGTCCCATTTCTTTATTCTTTCCTTTATGTCCCTTGCTCTAGGGGACATATCAGTGAAGATGTTGCTGCGTGGAATGTCTGAGATTTCCCTACCAATGTTTTCCTCTAGGACTTTTATGGTGCCACAACTTATATTTAAGTCTTTTATCCACCTTGAATTTATTTTTGTGTATGGTGTAAGTTGGTGCTTGAGTTTCATTTTTTTGCATGTAGCTGTCCAGATTTCCCAACACCATTTGTTGAAGAGGATATTTTTACTCCATTTTATGCTGCTGCTCCCTTTGTTGAAAATTAATTGGCCATAGAGACTTGGGTTTATTTCTGGGCTCTCTATTCTGTTCCATTGGTCTATCTGTCTGTTTTTATGCCAGTACCAGGCTGTTTTGATTACAGTGGCCTTGTAATATAGTTTGATATCAGATATTGTGATCCCTCCTACTTCACTTTTCTTTCTAAAAATTGCAGTAGATATTTGAAGTCATTTATGGTTCCATATAAATTTTTGAAGTGTTTGTTCTATATCTGTGAAATATGCCATTGATACTTTGATAGGGATTGCATTGAATCTATAAATAGCTTTGGGTAGTATGGACATTTTGATGATGTTGATTCTTCCAATCCGTGAACGTGGTATGTTTCCCTTTGTTTGTGTCTTACATAATTTCTTTCTTCAGTGTTGTGTAGGTTTCTGAATACAGGTCTTTTACCTCCTTGGTGAGGTTTATTCCTAGGTATTTTATTTTTTTTGTTGCTATATCAAATGGAATTTTTTTCCTGATTTCTGCTTCTGATGTTTCATTGTTGGTATACAAAAATGCCTTGGATTTCTGGATATTGACTTTGTATCTGCTGTTTTGCCAAATTCATTTACTAGGTCGAGTAGGTTTTTTGCGGAGTCTATAGGATTTTCTATGTACACTATCATGTCATCTGCAAACAATGACAATTTTGTTTCCTCCTTTCCAATTTGGATGCCTTTTACTTCCTCTTCTTGTCTGATTGCTGTAGCTAAAACTTCCAATACTATGTTGAATAGAAGTGGTGATAGTGGGCAACCTTGTCTTGTTCCTGATCTTAGTGGGAAAGATTTTAGTTTTTGCCCATTGAATATGATGTTGGCTCTAGGTCTCTCATATATGGCCTTTGTTATGTTGAGGAATGTTCCCTCTATTCCCACTTTGCTGAGTGTTTTTATCATAAATGCGTGCTGTACCTTATCAAATGCTTTTTCTGCATCTATTGATATGATCATGTGATTTTTGTCTTTGCTTATGTTATGTATTACATTTATTGATTTGCAAATATTGTACCATCCTTGCGTCCCTGGGACGAATCCCACTTGATCATGGTGTATGATCTTTTTAATGTGTTGGTGGATGTGATTTGCCAATATTTTGTTGAGGATTTTAGCGTCTATGTTCATCAGCAATATTGGCCTGAAGTTTTCTTTCTTTGTTCTGTCTTTATCTGGTTTTGGGATTAGGATGATGCTGGCTTCATAAAAAGAGTTTGGAAGTCTTCCATCATTTTGGATTTTTTGGAATAGTCTGTGAAGGATAGGTGTTAGCTCTTCCTTAAATGCTTTGTAGAATTCTCCTGTGAAACAATCCGGTCCAGGGCTTTTGTGTGTCGGGAGGTGTTTTTTTGTTTATTTGTTTGTTTGTTTTACTGCTTCAGTTTCGTCTGCTGTTATTGGTCAGTTCAGGCTTTCTGCTTCTTCTTCATTGAGTTTTGGAAGATTATATTTTTCTAGAAATTTGTCCATTTCACCTAGGTTTTCAAATTTCTCAGCATACAGTTCTTCGTAGAAGTTTCTTACAATCCTTTGTATTTCTGTGGCATCAATTGTAATCTCTCCTCTTTCATTTCTGATTGTATTTGTTTGGGTCCTCTCTCTTTTTTTCTTGATGAGCCTGCTTAAAGGCTTGTCTATTTTGTTTATCTTTTCAAAGAACCAGCTCCTGGATTCATTGATCCTTAGAATTGTGCTTTTGGTCTCTATGTCATTTAATTCTGCTAGGATCTTGGTTATTTCCTTCCTTCTTTTAGCTTTTTCTTGTCTGGGAAACTCTTTATTTCTCTTTCAATTTTAAATGATAGTCTTGCTGGGTAAAGTAGCCTTGGTTGTAGGTCCTTCCTTTTTAACACCTTGAATATTTCACACCACTCCCTTCTGGCCTGAAAGGTAATTGGAGCCTTCTCTAGGTAATGATCTACTTTTCTCTTGTGGCTTTTAGGATTCTCTCCTTGTCTTTAAGCTTTGCCATTTTAATTATGATGTGTCTCGGTATAGGCCTCTTTGGGTCCATTTGTTTGGGACTCTCTGTGCTTCTTGGACTTGTATGTCTTTTTCATTCACTGGACTAGGGAAGTTTTTGGTCATTATTTCTTCAAATAGGTTCTCAATCCCTCTCTCACCCTCTTCTCCTTCTGGTATTCCCATGATGCAGATGTAGTTACACTTCATGTTGTCCCAAAGATTTCTTAAGCTCTCCTCTTTCTTTTCAATCTTTTTTCCTTTTTGCTGTTCTGCTTAGGTGTTTTTTTTTTCTACTTTGTCTTCCAAATTGCTGATTCAACCCTCTGCTTCATCTAACTTACTATTTATTCCTTCCAGTGTATTATTTATTTCAGATATTATATTCTTTATTTCTCACTGGTCCTTTTTTTTTTTTTTTTACTGTTTCTATGTCTTTTCTCATGCTGTTTAGTATCCTTATAATCATTACTGTAAACCTTCTATCTGACAAATTGTTTGCCTCCTCTTCATTTAGTTCTTCTTCTGGAGGATTCTCTTGTTCCTTTATTTCAGGCCTGTTTCTTTGTTTTCCAGTTTTGGTTGCCTCTTTGTGTTTGTTTCTATGTATTAGGTGGATCTGCAAAGACTCTGGTGAAGACCTATGTCAGATGCTGCCTATGACTGGCCCTGGGCAACCTCTTTGGAGCTATCAGTGATCCACAGCTTCTGGTTCCCTCTGCTAGGCCTGGGTGTGTGCAGAAAGAAACAGGCTACACACCAAAGCTGGCTTTTACTGGCACTGAGCTCTGGGGAGGGTCAGCTAAAGTCTCAGAGCTCCCAGAGAGCCATCTTAGTTGTTCAATTTAATCACTGATATAGTCTCAAGCTATACTCAGCAGCTGGGCTTAACCTCCTCAGCTATTGATTCCTCTCAGGCTGATACAAATTGAAGGGGAGTGATGCAAATTTTCCCAGCTGCCTAGGAAAGATGGCTTCTGCAGTATAGGGAATGACTCAGCACGGGGATCCTGGAAGCTGTTTCTTCAGTCCTCTCTTCAGAGCCACCAACCCCAGACTCTCCTCACACATCTCTAGTCTACTCTGCCCTCCTTCTGCTGGAGTCCAGGGTAAGTGGCTACAAATGAAATTTTGTGCATTGGCCCTTTAAGAGGCTCTTTGCTTCTCTGATATATCTTCCTGGCAGACAAAAACCCCGCTGCTTTTCATGGCTGAATGTTATCTGGATTGCTTTCTCAGCTCTGGTGCTGTAGGCCAGGCAGCCCAGCTTGGGGTTTAGATCCCATACTTCTTGGGGGGGACCACCTGGCCACTGAAATTTCCCTCTGGCACTTTAGCTGCCACCTGTGGGAGCCTAGCCAGCTCTCTTGTGCCTCCTCTGCACTCCCTACCAGTCTGTGGTGAAGTGGTTTCTTCCTATGTTCTTGGTTGTAAGGCTTCTCTCCAGCTAGTGTTCAGCTAGCTATTCTGGATGATTTCTCTACAATTTAGTTGTAATTCCAGTTTGGTGCAGAGAGGAGTTTGTTGTAGCTTCTACTTACTCTTCCAGCATCTTGGATCTCCCTACACTTTAATCTATTTTAAATATTGAGCTTTTGCTTCTGATATTGTTGAATGCCTTCCACATAACTTTTACATAACTGATTAAAATGTAACTGTGTTACTTCTCTGCTTGAACCCCTTGAATAGCTTCTTATCACCTAAAGCAGTGGATCTCAAAATGTGGTCCCTAGACCAGCAGCATCACCATCACTTGGGAATTACTAAAAATACAAATTCTCAGGCCCCACCTCAGACCTGCTAAATCAAAAATTGAGAGTGCAGATCAGAAATCTGGGTATAAACAAGCCCTCTGCGTGTATGATGCTCAAGCTTATTCTTTAGATGCCATTCGAGAGCCTTGTGTGATAAGACTTACTTCACGGTCTTATCCTGCAGCTCACCACTTCACTCACCGTGCTGTATGTATATCCCGTAAAGATACCACAGCTGCTTCCTGAGCAAGGGCAGTGTCAGCTGGTGGTTAAGCACAAGGATTCTGAAGTCAGACTGCCTAGCCTTGAATGCTAGGTCATGTACTAGAAGATGACTTCTGTCAAGTTAACCTACCTGTCTGAGTCTTAGTTTCCCCACATATAAAGTGGGATGAAGGTAATAATAGTATCTACTTCATTGTTGTGAGGATCAAAGGAATCATTGTATGTGGGCCACTTAGAATAGTGTCTGGCACACAGTAGTTACTCTAGAAATACATTATTGCATTGGCTTATCATGTTAGTTTCCTGTGGCTATAACACATTACTACATAGTTGGTGCAGGAGTTCAACATCAGTTTCACTGGGCAGGTGTCAGCAGGGCAGTACTCCCTCCATAGGCTCTAGAGGAGAATCCATTCCTTGTCTCTATCAGCAACCCGCACTCCTTGGTTTGTGGTCACAGCCCAGCAGTCTGTGCCTCTGTTTCCTTGTGGGTAATCTCCCTCTGCCTGTCTCTGAAAGATTACCCGTGATTGGATTTAGGGCCCACCCGGATAATCCAGGAGAATCTTCCCAGGTCAAAACTCTTATTTTAATCACAAGACTCTTAATTTAATCACATCTGCAAAGACTCCTTTTCCTTAGAAGATAACATTTGCAGGTTCCAGAGATCAGAACGTGACATCTTGGGTGGCCATTACTCAGGATATAGCATTTGTTATCCTGCCTGCATGGAGTGCCCCTTTCTCCCAGTGACTCAGTGCAGGGCTTGCCTCCTTCAGGGAGTCTTCCCTCACTTTCCCAGTGCCAGGTGTAGTTCAGCTCCTCTGTGTTCCCATAATGTCCTGAACATACCCCGTCACTATCATTTTCTTAATGTACTTTGTTTTTAGAGCAGTTTTAGGTTTATAGAAAAATTAAGTTAAAAATGCAGAGCATTTCCATGTACTCCTTGTTCCCATCCCCTCTTTATAGTTTTCCCCATTATTAACATCTTGCATTAGTATGGTACATTTGTTATAATTGATGAACCAATATTAGTCATTATTATTAGCGTAAGTCTATAATTTACATTAGGATTGACCTTTTCTGTGTACAGTTATATGTGTTTTGCAAATGCATAATGTCCTGTATCCACCTTCATCTTGTCATACAAAATAATTTCACCATCCTAAAATTGTCCTGCATTCTACCTATTCGTCCTTGTCTCCGCCCTCCTGAATTCTGGACAGCCACCGATCTTTTCCCTGTCTCCATAGCTGTGCCTTTCCACGAATGTCATATAGGTGGATTCATGTAGTATACAGCCTTCTCAGGTTGACTCCTTTCCCTTAGCAATATGTGTGTAAGGTTCCCGCCACATCTTTTTGGGGCTTGCAAGTTCATTTTTTGTTGCTAAGTAAGATTCCATTGTTTGGGTATGCCACAGTTTGTTACCCAGTCACCTATCAATGCACAACTTTGTTGCTTCCCAGTGTTGGCAAACTTGACTAGAATTGCTGTAAATACCTGCGGCAGGTTTTATGTGAACAGACATCATCAGCTCCTTTGGGTAGATACCAAGGAGTGTGATTCCTGTGTCATATAGTAAGAATATATTTAGTTTTGTAAGAAACTGCCAAAGTATCTTCCAAACTGGTTGTACCGTTTTGCATTCCCACCAGCAAGAAATGAGAGTCCCTATTGCTCCACATTCTTATCAGCATTTGGACTTTCCCTTGTTCTGTATTGTGGCCATTCTGATAGGTGGGTGGTGATATCTCATTGTTGTTTTAATTTGCAATTTCCTAATGACAAAA
The DNA here is from genome assembly GCA_004026765.1 of Micronycteris hirsuta. Classification (NCBI taxonomy): domain Eukaryota; kingdom Metazoa; phylum Chordata; class Mammalia; order Chiroptera; family Phyllostomidae; genus Micronycteris; species Micronycteris hirsuta. Next base: position 8,723 of record PVJI01004291.1, read on the forward strand.
ATGTACAGCGTATTTCATGTGCTTACTTGCCAACTGTATATCTTCTTTGGTGAGGTATCAATTCAGATCTTTCGCCCATTTCAAAATTGGGTTGTTTTCTTTTCTTATTGTTGAGTTTAATAGTTCTTTGTATATTTAAATACAAATATTTTATAAGATATGTGTTGTAGCATATCTGATAAAGTCTCCCTGCCTGTGCCTTGTCTTTTCATCTCTTTACAGTTTCTTTTGCAGAGCAGTTTTTTTCATTTTAATGAAGGTCAAGCTATCAATATTTTCTCTCATGGATCATGCTGTGGTAGTGTATCTAAAAAGCCATTTCTAAACCTAAGGTCACTTTGATCACTCTAGGTAATACATAAATACTCATCTAGATAAAAAATAAACTTAGCCCTGACCGGTGCAGTGACTGGTTTGTTTGGGCATTGTCCCCCAAAGCACAAAGCACAAGGTCGATGGTTTGGTTCCCTGTCAGGGCGCATGTCTGGGTTGCTGGCCGGGTCAGAGTGCATGTGAGAGGCAACCAATTGATGTTTCTCTTGCATGGATGTTTCTCTCCCTCTCTTTCTCCCTTCCCCTCTTTCTAAGAATAAATAAGAAAACTATTTTTAAAAAAGATGAATTTATCTAGATTTATCATCAGTATTTTATTCTTTTAAAAGATTTTGTTTATTTATTTTTAGAGAGAGGGGGAGGGAGGAGAGAAACATCCATGTGAGAGAGAAACATTGGGACTTGCCCCACAACCCAGGCATGTAGCTTGACCTAGAATCAAACTGGCGACCTTTCAGTTCACAGGCCAGTGCTCAATCCACTGAGCCACACCAGCCAGGGCTAGATTTGCCATCTGTATTTTAGAAGTTCTATAGCTTCGCATTTCACATTTAGGTTTTTTGAGTTATGTCGGGGGGGTTTCTTGTTTCTGTCTCCTGCCCTGTATCTGTGAGTTTTTCTTGAGTTTGTAGATCATATCTTACTCATTCTAATACTCTTAGTACTCAGCAGGCCTCAAAAAAAAAAAAAAGTAAATGAGACAGTAACTTTCATCTCACTCAACAACGCAACCGTTCCTTAAAGCCTCATGATGGCTGGAGGCTCACTAGCCTGGAAAAATGCAGCGCACTTTGTGCGGAGCCTCTGCTCACACACTGTCACGCTCCCGAACAGCTGCCTCCTCACACCTCTGAGGACTCGCGCAGTGGTGCCAGAGGGCCTCTGAGACTCGACAATGCTGTCTTGTTAAAAGACTAAAATAGATGAGGTTTTTATTTTTGTTGGAATTGAACCTACTTTCCGTGGCATCCTACAGAAGAATGTCCTGGGGTGAGGGGTCAAGGTGGGGTTGGGGAGTCAAAAGTGCAAGAAGGGTTATGCGGCCGTCCTTCCACCGATGCAATGTGACTCACAGCTTCCTGGGTCAAATACTTTTTCTACTTACACGCCTAAGAATTTAGAAATAAAGGAAAGCCCCTTAATCAGGGGGAAAATATAGAATACTTTTTTTGTATTTGAAAGCAGAGAAATATTTGTGTTAACCCAAATTTCTTTTTTCATGGAGAACGATACACAAGAATGAAGTGTTCAGGTTTTATTGGTACAAGGATCAAATAGTATGTTTTTTGGTGACAATCTCCATTTTAAATCAATGTGATTTAATTTATACCTTCCAAAAAATTTAAGTACACTCTCAAATCAGGAAATTTGTTTTGGTCTGTTTTGGGGGGTGTCCCTGGGACTTCCTCCTTTTGGAGCCTGAGGCCCACCAAGCAAACACCACAGTGGTTATGGATTCCCCTCTAACACGTTGGGTCCTGGGACTTAAATTCCACTTGTCCACCTCCACTTAATTATAATACAGCCATTTTTGTTTAGTGCCAATGTGATACTTGTAATGAAATCTTGTGGTTGTTCTATTAAAAAAATGTCTTTAAAGGATTGGTGGGTTGTTTGTGTTTGGCGAACTATTTAACCATCTAGAAGAAGTCAGAACTATTCCAGCAGGTCCTGAACAGGGAATGCCCAACGGTCAGCTTTGTACAAGTTGGTGTCTCAGTTTCTTCATCTAGAATCTGTCTTAACAGTACTGACACTTTAAGCCTTGTTCAAGCCTCTTTGGTGGGGAGATAATTATCAGCTCTAGTGATAGCTACCAGGAATGCCCACAAAAAGAAAATAAATGAAAATATTTTATCCCTCCCCTCATCTTTTTGTGTCATGGAGAGTGCATGTGAGACCCCGGCCACCGATCGGAGAACAGCACCAAGTCCAGGCATCCTGAGGGCAGGTGGGGTCCTACTGTGCCGGCTGGCTGGGAAAGGACTGATGCACGAGTCACCTACAGGTGCTGGCACCTGCCTAGAGGGAGTGGGGAGAGCACAGTAAAACTCTGGGAATGGGGTTACCATCAGAAGTACAGCACGGACTTCCTGGATAATGAATGAAGCATGAGGATGGTGAATGTCTTATTAAGGACACTATTTATATGTAGGCGCCACAATTTCCGGAATGACTCTGATTTCACGTGCTTTCTCATTTTTAATGCAAATCAACTTTTAAAAGTATCAGTAAATATAGTTTTATTTTTATATCTCATTCAGGAATTTACAAATCAATAAAAGTGCCCTTTACTGGGACATGTGCCTTGGTTTCTGCTTCCAAGTAAGTGGCCACCTTGTCCATATGGCCAAGAGATGCTGTTTAGTGGGGCATAGGCCCCACCATCGTGGGTTCAGAAGTTTCAAAAACTGGAAGAAGTAGAATCACCTGGCATCTACTGCAATTTTCATGGCAAATAACATTTTTTAAAAAAATCAAGAGGAAACTCACATAAAATAAAATTAACCATTTGAAGATGAATAATTCAGGGGCAGTCGTCCATTTACTACAACCTCCACTGCCATCTAGTTCCAAAGCATTTTCTTCGCTCCCTAATAAGACCCTGGATGTTTGTTTTTTTTAAATTTATTATGTTCAATTACAGTTGTCTGCATTTTCCCCCATTGCTCTCCCCTGCCCTGCCTACCCGCCTCTCCCACATTCAATCCTACCACCCCCTCATTGTCCTTGTCCATGGGACCCTGTTCCTTTTAATTCTGTGATTTTACTTCCTATTGCCTCCTCCTCACAGCCCTTGGAAACCACCAGTCTGCTTTCTGCTTACCTATTCTGGATATCACATGTAAATGGAATCAGACAACTGTGCCATTTTGTGTCGGCTTCTTTCATTTGGCACAATGATTTCAAGGTTCATCCACGTTGTACCAAACATCAGTACCTCAGTCCTTCCTGCGGCTGAAGAACATTCCACTGTATGGCTATAGCCTATTTTGTTCATCCATTCATCCATCCATTGACAGACATTTGGGCTGCTGCATCCTTTTGGCTATTGTGAGTAGTGCTGCATTGAACATCACGTATGTGGCCAATAACTTTTTTTTAAAAATATTTTATTTTTATTTATTTTTAGAGAGAGGGGAAGGGAGGGAGACAGAGAGGGAGAGAAATAGCAATGTATGGTTGCCTCTCACATGGCCCTCACGGGGACCTGGCCCGCAACCCAGGCATGTGCCCTGACTGGGAATCGAACTGGGACCCTTTGGTTCCCAGCCCACGCTCAATCCACTGAGCTATACCAGCCAGGGCGTGTGGCCAATAACTTTTGCTCTTCTCTTCTTTAAGCCCTCTCAGAGGATGGAAATGGGAGGAAATTCTCCTAGCTCCCTTCTCAATTCTTCTGATGCTGAACATCTTCAATTTCATTCTTATCTCTAACTTCAGCTTGGCTCACCACTGCATGGGAGCTGAGATGCTGGTTACATGACTTTTTCGGTGCATCATGGTATGCTTGTCATATGTATGTTTAGTAAGTCCTGACCAGGAAGTTTGGTATTGACTCTGGAGATGGCCAAGAAATGCTGAAGAGATGACTCCTACATTGTCACCAGTTATACGAATCCTGACTTGAACAATTCTTATGGTCACAAACAGTTTGTTTAAAGCTTAGAAGATGTCACCTCTTTGTGGTGACATGCCACGTTTTCTGTCCTTTAATCCTTCCTCTCCCATAGCTAAAGTTAGTTCAACCACATGGTTCTCTGCCTTGTGTCCCACTCAGTTAAAAGCAGGAGTGTACCCTTCCCTTAGAAAGATACTAAGTTCTTATAAGCAGAAAGGTCTGCTCCCCAGCACGAGTTCTTTGGGTGCGCCCCACGGCTTGGCCCCACCCTTGAGACCTAATGTCAGCGTATTCCTGGAGGCGCCATCACCACACTTCTTGATGGCACAGTACTTACCTCTCTGAGCTACAATTATCTTACATTATTTCTATAACCACTACCCCCACTCACACAAAATGGGGATCCCGACTCTGACCAGTCAGGGTTGGTACAGGAGTAAATTAGACATACAAAGAACCTCGCACAGTTCCCAGCGCATGGAAGGCTCACATTGGACGTGAGGGATTGTGTTATAACTTCGCTGCCCCTTTCCTCTTGCCAAATCTGTCTAGGTTGGCCCTTCTGTTTGCTCCTGTAATTTTCCTCCCCTGTTGACACTTCTCTGCCTGCATGCTTGATTTCAGCTTCATTCCTGTCCCCACAACTGGGCACGTCCCCAGGCGTACATTCCATTTCAGTCCTTGTATGTCCTTTCCGAGTGCGGGCCTCTCTTGAACAGCAAGTCCCATTGCCTCCTGACCCCTCGATTTAGGATGAGCCACTTGGGAAATGTGCCTGTAGAAGGAATGAGGGGCTCCTCAGATACACCCAACCAACTTCCTATTTGAAAGGTTGAAAACGTAAAGTAAGCCAGCTCTCGTGTTGCACGTCTTCTCATTATCACTTGGAAGTAAAAAGATCTCCTGTGGGAACAGTCTCACACACCGTGCTAACTGAGCAATTTGCCCGATTACATCTGTGACAAATCTGCCTTTTACAAAGGCAATCTGAGAAGCAGGAATCAAAAGAGATGGCATTTCATTTGGGATCATTCATCAAGTGCAGGAAACAACGTCGATACTTGTGTTAGGGGTAGAAATGGGTGTTACAGTCCGTATAAGGTGAGCTGCTCTTTGTCACTCTTCTGAATAACTGTAATCAGAGCTGGCCCCAAGCCAGATCACATTTTTATTATTTCTCAATTATATGAGAAGGAGTGGGGATGGAATGACTTTTTTAATGCTGCAATAAAGTCTTCCAGGCCAAAGGCTTGGGGGAATAAAAGGCATAGTTTTAGTCTTTTCTAGTTTACAAACAACATTGCATTGTATCCTCACAGGACCCAAGGGTAGCACAGCCCACACTTGTACCTTAACCAGTTGTGAAATGTGTGTAAACATGGGCCTGCGTGTAGCTAATGCTTAACCAGCAATAGTGAGCAAAGTGGGGGGGGGGGGGGGGGGGGCACAGAGAGAGGCCAAATGAGCATGTCCACAAAAACTCAATGAAGGATGGGTTTTCATGAGAAATAGAAAATGCGCTCAGTATGTTTGAAGAGCTATTATAACGAGTCCATTGTTAGAGCATAAGAGAAAAACAAGCAAAGTAGGGTGGGTAGGAGGATATGAAAGGTTTGTTTAATACCACTTACTAAAACCCACTCTTTGGGCCATCCATTGCAGAGTTTTCTCTCAGGTCAGCCTCCTGTTGTAGAACGGACCCTTCATGCATTGTCTTCACAGAGCGCTCAAGCTCCTTGGAACAAAGCCCTTGTCCGGGGCTTCAGTGTGCTTGAATCCTTGCCTTTCCTCCCACCCTCTTTCAGAAACCTCATTCTTTATCTCATCCTTTATCCACACTTGGGGCTAGATGTGGATTCAAATCTGGACTCTTTAACTAGCCACGTGGCCTCTGTGTCTCTCAGTGTCTGTCATCCGCTGAAACACGGGACTGTGCCTACCTTTGAAAGTTACCATGAGGATTCAGTGAGGTAAAGCATGAAGAAGAGGGTCAGGGTCTTGCACAAGGGGCTTTCAGAAATGTGCCTTTCATTTCCTGTCTGGCTCGACCTATTCCTCTTTCCTCCTCTCCGGTATCAGTTAGCAGATCCTCCCGCAGAGGAGGGTGCACAGAGACACCGGCTGCTGTCCGCAGGCCGCCCCCAGCCCAGTGCGTCCTGCCTCCGCATTCAACCGACAGGAGTGAACGAGCGAGAGCCCAGGCAGGCACTGACCGGGCAGCTGTAGTTGGTCTTACAGAAAAACGCGTCAGTCACTTACTTGAAGGTCTACCCTAAGGTGGCCTCGCCCCAAGCTTTAAATTGCACTGCCACTGCTCCGGCGTGTGCTTTGACCCTACTTGACCGCATCTCTGACCCAGGAGCAGGTACTCGCTTCCGCCCCCGCCCCACCCCCACTCTGCCTGCTTCTCGCTCCCCTGCCCTATGCCTTCGCTCTTGTGGTTTTCTCTACACAGAGCTCTTTCCTTACTTCTCCTTTGAAAGCCCACAAGTCTTTAAAAGGCTCCTTGCCCAGGAAGCCAGCCTGCCCGTTTGCCAAGCCCACTGACTACAGTTATCCACGCCACAACCCCGCCGCGACCGGCCCAGCACACACAACCGATGTGGTGTCGTTTCCCTTGAGCCCTTCAGTTTTATGTTGGTGTAGCTAATGCAACGTATGCCCTGTCTTTCTGTCCTGACTTTTCCCAGAAAGTAATCAAGGCAGGACTTTGTACTCGCACTTCAGTTACTTCTGCGGTTCTACCCAGATTCTAGGTTATAAGTTCCCAAGGGTGGGGATTACGTCCTGATCATCTGTGAACACCCACCCACTGCCCCACTGACCTTTCCAGGTAGGGGGGTGGTAAAATATTTCTTAAATTTGGTTGAACTTATGTCTTCTTATTTTAGAGAAAGCTTAAAGAAGTGGGGTTCCTAGGGTTGTCAGATAAAACACAGGATGTCCTGTTAAATTGGAATTTCAGATAAAAAAGGAGTAACTTTTAGTATGTCACAAATGTTGCATGGGCTGCACTTATACTAAAAATGTGTTTGTTGGTTATGTAAAACTCAAGTGTAACTGGATATCCTGTATTTATATTTGCTAACTCTGGCAACTGTGACTCGGAAACATGCTGCAAAAGGCATGGGGAAACAATGGGGAAACACAGCACATTCATTTGAAGTGTGTTGGAGGGATAGGCAAGAAGGAAATGTAGCTTTTTGACACTCTCCTGGGAGAACTGCTGTGGCTTTGATGTCCGTTACCAGCACTCACCTTTTCAACAGCAGCATCATCACTCACCTGGGAAGACAGTGGACACACAGGTTGCTATGTCCCCTGTGAGTCTGCAGGGGGTCCCAAATCCTGCCACACACTTGGTCCTTCCTACCACTTTTAATGAGCCAGGTCATCGGATCCCACAAAACAGGGGCCCCCAGCCTCCGGGCCTGTTAGCAATGGGGCCGCACAGCAGGAAGTGAGCTTGAATGTAATGTGCTAGAATCATCCCGAAACCCCCTGGTCCATGGAAAAATTATCTTCCACGAAACCAGTCGCTGGTGCCGAAAATGTTGGGTACCACCGCCTCAGAAGGAAGGATCAGGGAGGTGATTTTTCTAGAGAAAAACACCAGATTAACACCACTAATGGATCAAGCCACTAATGTCCTCTTTCCGCTTTATCTGAATAATCTTTCATATACCTTTCCCATCTCTGTGTACATTTCAGACAAACGAAGGCACTCCCTCTCACTAAAATGTTTTCTTTTTCCTAATGTAATATCCTTGTCTCGTTTCCATGACCCTAAAACCCCTTTTATGTGTGTGTATGTGTTTTAACTTACTTTATTTTTTATTGTTCGATACAACTGTCTCCATTCCCCCCCACACCCTCCCCACCCCAGCCATCCCCACCTCCCACTCTCAACTAAAACCCTCTTTTAAGTATCTCGTATGTTCTCTGCTGTTTCACACCTTCTTACATTTCCTAGAAAGAAATAAGAACGGTTCATTTCAGTAAATAACCCATGTTAAAACCCATGTGTTAACTCATGTTCTCATCATTTCACACTCTGGAAAATAAGATGATGAACACGCACACGCGCACGCACGAATTGGAAGTCATCACAGTTCTCTTCTGATTGCTCTGAACTACAGCCTCGCAGCCAGACAGAGCGTACGGTGAGTGCATTCTGCCCTTGTCCCGAAGGGCAGCCGCCGCGGGAGGGCGGCCACCTCCCTCGAAGACTGGAGTCCAGCAGAGCACCCAGCGGGGAGCAGGAGAGTGTACTGTGCTTATTCTCCGTCAGTGCCAGGAACAGGGCATCTTTGTTTTTTATTGTTACCTTTATTGAAACAAAAAGAAGTAAACCAAAGCGTGAACACCTCGCCCCAGTCCTACTCCTCTATTATATTTTTTGAAGATGCGAAGTGTCTTTATTTGCATATCACATAATCTTTATAAATATAAATCCCAATTTCTTAAAATTTAATTTTTCCATTACAGCTTACATTCAGCATCATTTTCTGTTAGTTTCAGGCCCTTTACTCTCTTCACTCTCCGGCGCTTCCTGCCCTGCCTCCACCAATTCACTTCTCCCCTGAACTCAGTGAAGTCTGGCTTTTGCTTCTAATCTTCCAACTAAAGCTGCTTCTTTCAAAGGTCACCAGTAATGAGAGTGGCCAAACCGGGACACTTTTGACAGTGGAAGGAGATGCTAATAATAATTGTAATAATCAGGACAACAGGTAAAACATAAACTGTCCCTGCCAAGAACCTCCTATCTGATGAATCCAAACCTCTCTGCCCAGCATCTTTCTAGAACTTCCACAGCATCTGACATGGCTGCCTTTCCACCCCTTCCTTTGGAGCTGTTGTTTCCACTGATCTCTTTGACACAACAGTGCTCTTGATCTGTATTGACCTGGCTTTTGTTGTGGTGATTATTGTCGCTTGTTTTGTTTGTTAAGAATTTTTTAGTTAAATCATGCTGGCTTGGGTATGGGAATCCTGAAGGGGTGAGTGCAGCTGCTCAGAGGCACTGGATCTTCCCTGAGACTCAGCAGGCAGGGCACCTCGCCCTCCTGGCACCCTACACCCACCGTGACCTCTGCACGGGCAGAGGGCACAGCTGGCCCTGAGCAGTGAAGGCTGATGGAGCTCAGGGCACTAGGGCAGTGAGAGAGGTGGGACGTGAGCCGTTATCCCACCAGACAGATTCAAATGTAAAATTGTCAAGAACTGTAAAACAACAGCGGAGTGCGGAGTCCCGAGCACGGGGTCCACCTGGCCACAGAGCCCTGTGTGTGACCACACTGGCCTCATGCCTGTGATGTCAGCCCTGATGCTGAGTGATTGAATACCCTGTTATTCGGACCATCAGATGCACTTTTCCCCCCAAAATTTGGGAGGAAAATGGGAGCGTGTCTTATAGTCCAAACATAGCTTACCTGGCTCACATTGGTGAAATATTATGTTATTAAATATTTTACCACATTTTTTGCTTCAATTTTTTTTTCCTATTTTCCTCCTCTAAAACCTAGTTGTGTCTTATGGTCCAATGTGTCTTATGTTCTGAAAAATACGGTAAATGTAGTGACGTATAGCCCATTCTTTCAAGGGGCAAGAGAAGGAAAGGGGAAATAGCATAACAAAGGGAGAAAGAGAAAGGGGTCTGGTGAAGAAGTGAAGGTGTTTCAGGGTCTGTGATCACAGGGAGAGGAGCCCGGGAGGGGTTGTCCTGGGAAGGTGCGGTGGCCTGGGGCAGGACCGCAGCTAGGGGTCCAAACTTGGAGCTGACCAGGCACATCTCTTGGCCAAGCCTGGAGACAGAGAGAATGAGCATGGAAACAAAGTGTTCAGAACTATGAGACTTCATCATGAATATGGGATGGAAAGTGGCAGAAGTATTTAAGACTAAATGAGAGGCTGTTTCCTCTCTATCCATGGATTCAGTAATTATTTATAAGAAACTATTCCAGGCAAGACACTGCACTAGTTTCTGTGGTACCTACTACAGTGAGTCAGACCCTGTCACAAGTCCTGAAGGAGCGTACTTACAGTTACAGAGGAGACAAAACGCAAATCTATCTGTGTGTTTACATGAAATTGAGGGCAGAATGTGTGACTTGGGAAACTTTTTAGCCAAACCAAGCTTCCTAGAAACATCCTCCTGCTAAAGATTCATCACATAGCTCAGCTTGCTACAGAAGGAAAACACAAAAGAAAATAAAACATGGCAGAGCACAGCACGGAAGTTTGCCTCAGATGACTGCTTCACTTTCCTTTCAGAGACATCTCCCATAGTCTTTCAACAGCTATTTACTGAGGACCTACTGTGTGCCAAACACTATGGTATATTGCAAGTGGGCTGGAATTTGCAAATAGCAAAGGGTGGGGACGCAGTTTATAAAATTTCAGATTGCCAGAGGAGAATTTTTAGCACTGGGTCTCCAAGGAAAAGTTTCCTTACTCCCAAGGTCCTGTTCTCCAAAAATTTAGCAGCCAAGACAGAGAGCAGTGCCCTAGCTTCTCTAAGTAATGCCCAAGGAGATGGTAAGAGAGCATAGGAAACTCATCTTTGCAAAGCAGCCCCAGGGTCAGACTCATAATTCTTCGTGACTGTTCTTTGGACATGACTCCAGGGTCTTTAAGGAGAGAAAAATGCAGGGCATGCCTAGATACACCAGAATATCACGTTAGAAGTCAACTGGGAACAACCTACAGTCAGCCACTGTTTACTGGGGTACCCTGCATGCTAGGTGTTGTCCTAGGGGCTTATGTTGTGCTGGTGGACACAGAAGCCCCTGCAGCTCTGGTGCTTACATCCTACTGGGTGAGGCAGACAATGAACATAACACACAAATATGTAACATAAAGTCAGATCGTGATACGTGCCATGAAGACAGCCCCGGGAGGCTGGAGCAGAAAAAGATGATGTGTGCCAGAGTGGGCACATGTGTTTTAGATCGCAGTGAGTGAGGGACTCCTGAGGGGGGTACCTTTACATGGGAAGAGGACTGAGATGAGGGATGAGTCATGTGAACAGTGGGGAGAAGAGCAAGCCAGGTGGAGGAAAGGGCAAGTTCAGAGGGCCTGGGGCAGGGCGTGCTTGGACGCCGAGGGACAGGTCAGAGCTCGGCGTGTTCTGAGCACAGCGAGATAAGAGTGTTGTGAAATGAGGTATCAGAGAGGTACTGTGATCCTTCCAGGCCAAAGTAAGGATTTTGAAATTCAGGAGACAGTGACCTCAGTTTTGAACAATGAGAAGAGTCGTCCGACAGATAAGGAGGAAGAAGAATTCCAGGCAGAGGGAACAGCACATTGCGATGGCCCTGAGCAGGGGCCGGCCTTGTGTTTGGGGAGTATTTCTGAGAGTTGATGTTGGTGGAGTCCAGGATAAGGCAAGGTGAGCTTGTGGGGGAGGTCGGGGCCATGCCAAAACATACCTACTGTGTGCAAGCTCCGCAGTCCTGCTCCACCTGCATTGTGGCCATGAGTGGTCTCCTGGCAAGCACAGGCTAAAAATCAAGGTGTCAGTAGAGTCACGCTCCCTGAACCCAAAGGGTCACATGTTTCCTGAACCCAAAGTGCCACAGACTGGGTGGTTTAAGCCACAGAAATTACTTTTTTCTCCCAGTTCTGGAAGCAAGAAGTCCAAGATCAAGTTGTTGGCGGTGTTGTTTTTTTCTTTCCCTATGTCTTCCCATGGTCTCCCCTCCACTTGTGTTCAAATTCCCTCTTCTTAGAGGGACACTAGTCATGTCAGATTAAGGCCACCAAAGGGCCTAATTTTAACCTAATTGTCCCTTTAAAGACCCTACCTCCTCATACAGTCACATGCCAGACTACTGGGGGGTTAGGACTTCAGTGTGTGAGTTATGGTGGGATGCAGTTGGGCCCTTAACACCCCTAATTCCATCTATTTAGTATTGAGGTTATATAAATGGTAGAAACAAAACTCCTACTTTTTCTAGGAAGCTCATTTTACATTTCCCAGCATTTTGTTATTGCAGTTATTACTGCAACGTTTTAAAAACGGGCTCCTAGGAAACACAGTGGCACAGCCATCACTTGATAAAAAGAGGTCCATAGTTAATAAGGTTAGAAACAAAAAAAGTCGCAGGGTTCCCTGGACTTACTTTATCAGGGAACCCCTTTCTCATTGGCTTCCCTGCAAAGGCTTTTAGAAAGGTACTCTGTAGAATGAAGTAGAAGATATAAAAGCTGGTGTATGGCAACATAAAAACTTCCATGGTATTTTTAGGAGTATATTTAATTGTTCTTACTTTTAAAAAACAAAACTAATGCCATTTGTCATTGAGAAATAAGTAATACTCTCATGTATGTGTTTTACTGCCGATGACAAAAAGATGAAAAAAAACTCGTAATATTGTTCAGACTGCCTTTTCTGCCTTGGGTCTAGGACGCAAATATGAACTTGAGAGTTGAAGAAGAGCTGATTGGTAGTAACGCTAATGTCAACAAATTGAGAAACACTGGCTGACCCAGTGTCTCATCCGGACTGAGACCAAAGGTAGAGACAGCGTGTTCCACGGAGGCCCTGGAGTGGCCTTAGAGCCCCTAAAAGAATGAAAATGACAGAGAAGTACAAAGAGTGCAGTAAAATGCCCTAACTTGGACCAGACAGAGGAAGTCATTGTGCGTGTCTCACATGCTTTCATTCTGTTTCCCCTGCTCACCTATGTTTATCACATGATGGTAATTATGCTCCGTGTTAAAGTATACATGCTCTTTTAGTACTTAAATTCCACCACAGCCATTTTCTTATGTCATTAGAAATTGTTCACAAACACCATTTCTAACAATGCTACATACCACCGACTCCATGCCATAACATCTGATACCATCTCCTCGTTGGCAACTGTGAGCTGTCTCATCTTCTTTATTATAAATAACACTGTAAGGAGACATCCTTTATACACACACACACACGTCCTCTGTGGTTCTGATAATTTTTGTAGAATAGATTCCTAGAAATAAAACTCCTGGATACAAAATATAAATATTGAATATATTAAGACTTTCAGGCTTAGTGCTACTGAAGTGTGGGGAAGCACCCGTTTTGCTATATTAGTGCCAGTACAAAATATGATATCTTAAAAAAAAAGAGTCTGCTAATTTGATCAGCAAAAATTGATTTCATATTAATTTTCATTTTCTTAATTACAAATGAGTTTGTATATTTCTCCTTATACTCATTAGCTTCCCCTTATTATTTTTTATTAAAAAAATTTTAATTGTGGCAAAATATCTATAACAAACTTTATCATCTTACCCATTTTTAAGGGTACAGTTTAGAAGTGTTAATTAAGTACATTCACAATGTTGTGAAGCCAGTCCCAGAATCCTTTTCATCTTGTGAAACTGAACTCCATACCTGCTAAACAACAGCAACCTTCCCCCCCGATCCTTGGCAACAACCGTTTACTTTGTGCCCCTGAATTTGACTGCTCTACCTACTGCATATAAGTGGCATTATACAGTGTGCGTCTTTTTGTGACTGGCTTATTTCACTTAGCATATTGTCCTCAAGTTTGTCCATGTTGTAGCAAGTATCAACATTTTTTTCGAATGTTGAATAATATTCTAGTATATGTTTATACTACTTTTTGCTTATCTGTTCATCTGCTGATGGATGTTTGGGTTGCTCCCACTTTTAGTCTATTGTAAATAGTGTTGTAATGAACATACATGTAAAAATGTCCTTTCAAGACTCTGCTTTCAGTTCTTTGGGGTATATACTCAGATATGGGATTGCTGGATCTGATGGTAATGTTCTCTTTGATTTTCTGAGGAATTGCCATACTGTTTTCTACAGCAGCTGTGCTGTTACACAGACCCCCACACAAGGTTTCTGATTTTTCTACATCCTCGCCCACATTTATTGTTTGGTTTGTTTGGTTTTAAAGTAGTCATCCTAATGGATGTGAGATGACATCTCATTGTGGTTTTGATTTGCCTTTCTCTGATTAGTGATGTTCAGCACCTTTTCATACATTTGTTGGCCATCTGTATATCTTCTTTGGAGAATTATCTATTCAAGTTCTTTGTCCATTTTTTAAAATATTCACCTGAGGATATTTTTTTCATTGCTTTTATAGAAAGAAGAAGGGGGAGGGAAGGAGGGGAAGAGAGAGAGAAAGAGAAAGAGAGAAAGAGAAACATTTTTGTGAGAGCCAAACATTGATTTGTTGCCTCCTATACATGCCCTGACCAGGAATCAAACCCACAATCCAGGTATGTGCCGTGACTGGGAATCAAACTCGCAAACCTTTGGTGTATGTGACAATGCTGAGACCATCCAGAGCTGTCCATTTTTTAAAAATGAGTTATTTGGCTTTTGTTGTGGTGGTGGTGGAGTTATAGAAGGTCCTTATATTTCTGGATGTATATATTCAAATACATGATTTCAAAATATTGCTTCTCATTCTGTAAATGTACTTTTCACACTATTGATTGTTTTCTTGGTTATACAGAAATTTTTAAGTGTGGTATAGTCCCATTTATCTAATTTTGCTTTTATTGGCTGTGCTTTCCACATTATATCCAAGAATCATGGCCAAATTCAAAGTTATGAAGGTTTTTCCTCAAGTTTTCTTCTAGGAGTTTTATAGTTTTAGGTTCTGCATCTAGGTCTTTAGTCCATTTTGAGTTGATTTTTGTATATGGTGTAAGAGTCCGATTTCATGTTTTTGCTTGTGATATTCAGTTTTCCCCGCAGCATTTACTGAAAGGAATGTTCTTTCACCTTTAAATAGTCTTGGCACCCTTGTCAAAAATCCTTTGACCATAAATATAAGGGTTTATTTCTGGACTTTTTATTCTATTCCATTGGTCATATTCCATATGCCTGTGTTTATGCCAGCCAGATGTTTTTGATATGCCACATTGTCATTTTCACTTGTGTCTATGTATATTTGGACCTCTCCTTTTATTTCTCCTTTGACCCAGTCATTGTTTAATAGCACGGTATATAATGTCTATATACTTGTGTTTTTTCCTGCTTGCTTTTTGCAACTGATTTCCAATTTCAAAGCATTGTGGTCTAAGAGTGTGCTTGATATGATTTTAGTCTTCTTAAATTTGTTGAGAATAGTGTTGTATCTATGTTTCCATCCTGGAGAATGTTCTGTGTGAACTAGAGAAGAATGTATAGTCTGGTGTTCTGGGGTGAAAGGCTCTGTAAATGTCAGTTATGTTCATTTGATCTAATGTGACATTTAAGGCCAATATTTGTTTATCAATTTTTCTGTTTGGAATTTTTATCCATATCTGTCAATAGGGTATTTAGGCCCCCTACTATTATTGTGTTTTTTAAGTTTCGATATTCAGTTCTGTTTTATTTTATTGATTCTAAAGAGAGAGAAAGGGCAGGAGAAAAAGACGGAGAGGATCATCGATGTCAGAGAAACATCAGTCAGTTGCTTCTGGAACAGACAGTGACTAGGGACAGAACCCACAACCTAAGCTTGTGTTCAGACCGGGAATAGAACCAGCGACCTTTCGGTTTGCTAGATTATGCCCAACCAACTGCGCCAAGCCAGCCAGAGCTAATGTTATATTTTCTTTATGTATTAGCCCCTTTATCATTATAAAATGTCATTTTTTTCTCTTACTACCTTTTTTATCTTGAAATCTTTTTTGTCACATGTAAGTATGGCTACACCCTCTTCTCTGGATGCCATTTGCTTGGAGAATCATTTTTCCACCATTTCACTTTAAGTCTGTATTTGTCTGTGCAGCTGAGATGTGTCTTCCCAAGGCGGCATGTTCTTGGGTTTTGTCTTTTGATTCAATCCACTATTTGTGCCTTTTTATCGGTGAGGTCAGCCCATTTCCATTTGGGGTGATTATTGATGTATGAGGATTTCCTACAGCTACTTTACTTTTGTTTTCTGGTAGCTCTGTGTCTCCATTGTTTCTTTCCCTTTGTGTTTCTGTCTGCTACTTTAGTTTGGTAGTGTTCTTTAATTTATTCCTCTGTTTGGTTTTTTTTTCTTTTTTTCTCTTTTTTGATGTTATGTGTATCAGTTCTAGATTTTTTGTGTTTGTGTGTGGTTACCATTAGGTTTATGCAAAAGAAAGTTTCATATTTACAGTAGTCTGTATTCCTCTGAATGCATCTTCTCTCCATTCCCCTTTGTAAATTCAGACTTTTACCCCCTTTCCTTGATGATGTTTTGGTATAAGTTTTATATCAAGTTAAAATTTACTATAGTTTTTGAATATCTTCTTTTCATTTAGGATACTTTTTATTGTTATATAATAGACATATAATATTATATTAGTTTTAGGTGTTCAGCATAATACATTTAGGATAATTTTCAAAAACTGTACTCAGCTAGCATAGCAGCTAGTGTTTGTTGAATGCTTACTATTCTATAGGCACTGTCTGAAGTGCTTGACACATACTAGCTCTTTTATCTTTACAGCTCTACAAGGCAGTACTATTATTGTCGTCTCCATTTTACACATGAGGAAACTGAGGCACTAGGAGGTTAAGTAACTTGTCCAGGGTCACCCGGATAAAGCCCAGCAGTCAGGGGTCAGAGACCTCCTTGATCTCTATTCTCTGTTGCCTCCCTTCCTTACTTACGCTTTTTTTCTCTCCACTCACATTCATTCAGACCTCTTTTAGATTTATCAGGGAAAGTGAATAAGGAGCAAGGGAACTTTGCAAGCTACAGGGAGAATCTTTGCCAACTTTGAGGCATGGTATCCTACAGCCTTGAGATGAGACCCGCTGCAGGCCCCGGATGTGGCTGAGGGGAGCGAGGGTAAGAGTGTTCTCCTAGCAGGGTAGAACCAAGCCTGCCCCTGGAGCAAACACATGTTTTAGCTTGGTGACAGAAAAGGGGAACAAGAAGCTGTGGAAAAAAGAACATGGAGCAATTGATTCAGAATTTTATGTGGCAGGGTTTCAGTGCCTGTTGGGTGAGTGACTGCTGAAGCTTGGCGTGCCCTCTGTGGACACCGATTTGTGGGGAGTGGCACCAAGAGCCACTCACTGTGCTGATGGCAACCTGCTCCCCTGGGGCTTGTGTGAGGCAGGAAAGAAGAGGAGAGAATCATCCCTATTTGTATGTTTGTCTTTTTTTAAGCTTAGCACTGTGCTAAACCCATCCTTTCTCTGTCTATCAAAGAATGCACTTAGGCTCTCTTGACCCAACTCAGACACGCTTTATTGGGGGCATATATTCAAAAGGCGGAGGAAACAGTTAGAAGCTTTTGAATACCATTCTGGACCACCATGATACCCGAGGTGACTTGGATCCCTGTCCAGGATGGCGTTAGCGCAGTGCTAAGCTCAAAATATCGTGTTTATTTTTTCAGGGAGAATCTTCTTTACACATAGACCTTGAAAAAGTTGCTCCTCCCTCTTCGATTGTGTACGTGATGCTTTGTTGGCCTTTGCTTCACAGCCAGTGCGGGTGACACTTCAGTGTGTTCCTGATGGCTGTCTCCTGCAAGCTCACGAGCACGTCTGTCACCTCCCACACGACTCGCCTGACCTGGGGAAATATGCCTAGAGTGACAACAGTGCCTATTGTCTTGGAATCCTTGAGGTGGCAAAGCTATTCAACCTTCCACTGCAAAATGGGCAACAACGTCCTCTGCCCTCTGCTTTTTTTTAAGGAATAATAAAGAGAGTTCCTGGTGCCCCACTGTTCTAAAGGGCTTTGAGGGAACCACTCTTTTGTGCTCTCCATATATCTTAGACATAAACCCAGGGGGCTGGACAGTGAAAAAAACCTGAGCCCCAAGCCCTGCGTGTGACAGTTGGCACACACCCGCGAGAACACAGGTTCCTGGGGCAGGGACTGTCTGTCTCCATCACCCTGCATTTCCAGTTCAGCAGTTCCTGGCATGGAGTGGACATGCCATAAATTGTTGCTGGCGTGTCCCCATCAAGACTTTCTCGGTCCCAGGGCGCTGAGGACCAAAGTAACCTCCCAGTTGCTCCAGGGCCCAGAACAGAGAAGGTGACCTAATGTCCCATTTGTAGTGGAGTGATTTAAAGATACTCCGATGGCCACCCTAAGAAAAGAGGCTTCTCCAGTGGTGCCTGAAATGCCATGGATACATTTTTCTGTTTGTGTTACCCTCACTAACTTCTCTGAAAATGCCTGAAGAAGGAAGTGTATCCACCTTGGACTCTTGAGCCCTTTATGAGAATGAGTTGAACTCATTCTCATTCATGTAAAAGTTTTCTTCACAAGAGAGACCATTAGCAGGAGGGGACAGCTGCCCAGTTGGGAGGATTAAACTCACTGCCCCGATATCCCCAAGCATGTGGGCTCCAGACTTTCTTACTCAATTTTCAATGCTGGCCTAAAACACAGGAGTGGTGCACACCCCTTCCTTCCATAGCCTATTCCCAAGGAGCAGTGGCACCCCGTCTCACCCTTGCAGGCTCCAGCAGAGAAAAATCAATCCCTGGCTAAGCAGCCATAATTATGGCCATGTTTCTTTTTCTTTACAGGAATGATAGATGTATTTTCTGTGAACAACTCCCTCAGTGTGCGTGTGTGTGGCTGGCATTTGTGACCAGCCAGAGGAGTGCAAGGCGGAGTAGAGGTTGACATCCCTTAAGCACCTGCTGTGTGCCAGGCAGATGCCCGGCCAGATGAGCGCTTCCTGCTGGAAATAACTTTGTTAGGCAGATATCATCATTAACGTGTTTACTGAGATAAAGCCGAGGTTCTGAGAGAAACAAAGGACACTTGCAGATTCAGGAAGCTGGGCTGGACTCCAGAGACTCGGTTGTCTACCCAAGCCTGTGGGGGCAGGGAATGAGTCAGAAATTCCTTTTTATGACCTCACTGGACTTTGCACAGGACCTTGGTGCCTTTCACAGGGAATGCATGTAACAGAAACCCACTCAAAATAAGCTTAAACAAAAATGTGAATTTACTGGGAGGGATATTTGGTACCACCTGGGGTCTGAGGAAGGCAGACAACCAGGTAGGTCACCTGCAGGAGTCCTTGGCTTTCTCCTTGAGACTCCACCCAGGCTGGGACTCAGTGACCTGCACCAATGTTTTATAGTTGGAGTCCTTGAGAGAAACCTAACGGGCCCCTTGCTAGCCAATGGCTTGTCTCCTTCAGTGTCAGGTGTTCACCTCTTGTCCAATCAGCTATGACTGAGAGTCATGAAGCAAAAACATGGCTTTTGGGTGCTCATTCGGTGGATAGATGAAACATTTCTCTAAAAAACAAACAAAGAAACAAACAAACGAACCATTTCTGTGCTGGGCAGATAACCCAAAGGTATCTATTATATTAAGCTGTAGCTCAATAAATGTTTACTGCATTTTTTTTTTCCTGACCAAACACTTTGAGAACCTTGGCTGAATTATTCTTCTGTTTTTCATTTTGTCCCTTGGCAGGGTTCGTATGTGTTTAAGAAAGAGATGTGGTATTCCTATATGCCAGTTGTGCCCTTGTTCACAACCATTGGGGCAAATCCCGAAAGGAGAGATGGACTCCTTACTCTGCAATGCCTGGTTCCAGGGGGACAGAGGAAGTGGGAGAACATCCGTGGCTCCGGCTACTGTGTTTGCTGCCGGAAGGCTGCCAAGGCCACTTGTTAAATGGGTGGGCACCCACACGTAGGTGCTTTTTTTTCCCCCCACAGGATGTTATTTTCTGTTTTGCAAGTTTGTTGAATTTCTATCGTGTCTGGGGTAAATATTCTGAATGCCTGAATCTCTGTTTTCCCTTCAGTGTGCCCTCATTTTGTATTTTACATAACTCCTGAACTGCACAAAAGCAATTACAGGGCTTGCAGGCTTGCTCCCTACCACTGAAGGCTGCAAGCGTATGGATTAGTTTTATACTGCCGCCATGAGGGAGCTGCTGGAATTCCAAGGCACTTTGGGCCACAATGATTTATCAAATGTAAAGCTTCAGAAAGAAAAATGAGCAAGTAAAAAAAAACAGAAACAAACATAATAGAACAATCTGCCCTGACTGGTGTGGTTCAGTGGATTGAGTGCTGGCCTGTGAACTGAAAGGTCGCTGGTTTGATTCCCAGTCAGGTCACATGCCTGGATTGCAGGCCAGGTCCCCAGTTGAGGGTGTGTGAGAGGCAACTGTATCTCTCACACATTGATATTTCCCTCCCTCTCTTTCTCCCTCCCTTCCCCTTTCTCTAAAAAGTAAATAAATAAAATCTTAAAAAAAAAAAAAAGAACATTCCATCTCCTAAAAAATGACCTTCTGAAAGCCTTAAAGGGGTAGACAATTTTTCCAGGTGTGGCCAAGTTAGGTAGGTGAGAGCCTGAGACCCGCCTCACCTGCCGCTGTTAGTGAGTGTCCTTAGACCAGCTGCTTGGGTTTCCTAAGCCTCAGGTGTCCAAAAGCAGTGAGGCTATCCATTCCACCGGGGTCTGCACTGATCGATGGCCTGGCCTGTGTCACTCTTCAGCACTTGGAAAGCTCTCAGTAAATGACTGCCATTGTCAACTGAAATTGGCCGTGCTGCGTCTTCCACAGGAAGAAAGAGAAAGGTGGCAGCAGAAGGGGCGGGGGGCGGGTGGAAAGGGGGTGCATCAGTAACCCAAATAAACCCCAAAACTCAACATGCGCCCTGGAGCAGAGGAGCAATGAATACCTGAAGCGTTGTGGGGTGGGGGGAAGAATAATGTCACTGGAGATGGCGCTAATTGTCAAAATGGGGACAAAAACATACTTTTTTTACTCTTAATTTAGAGTCGGGGAATTATAAAAAATATACAGTGCTCATGTGGTAATGATTCTAGAAATGTCCTTCAATTTCTTTTTTTCAAATGGAGCAACCAAGTGGTTGAACACTTCTCAAATTAAAATGTAGCTCCATCAGTAGCAGGCTGAGATTAGAACCGAAGACTTTTGACAAATCATCTGGTGCCCTTTATAAAATGCTGAAATAAAACAAACTAAGCAAACAACTAGAACAGGAACAGAATCACAGAAATGGAGATCACATGGAGGGTTATCAGCAGGGAGGCGGAGGGGAGAGAATGGGGGAAAAGGTACAGGGAATAAAGCATAAATGGTAGGTACAAAATAGACACGGGGAGGTTAAGAATAGTATAGGAAATGGAGAAGCTAAAGAACTTATATGAATGACCCATGCACATGAGCTAAGTGGGGGTGGATTCTGGTAGGAAGGGGTGTGCAGGGCAGAGGGGAATAAAGGGAAGAAAAAAATGAGACAACTGTAATAGCATAATCAATAAAATATACTTTAAAAAAAAGAATGACCAAATCAGGACTGCCCTAGTTTAAAAAAAATTTCTTGGGCCCTGGCTGGTGTAGCTCAGTGGGTTGAGCGCAGGTTGGAAACCATGCAGTCCTGGTTCGATTCCCAGTCAGGGCACATGCCTGGGTTGCGGGCCAGGTCCCTGTGAGGGCCATGTGAGAGGCAACCACACATTGCTGTTTCTCTCCCTCTCTTTCTCCCTCCCTTCCCCTCTCTCTAAAAATAAATAAAAATAAAATCTTTAAAAAAAAATTTTTCTTGGGCGAGCCTGTGGTTTCCTTACCTGCAAAATGGCAATAATATTAATATCCTCCTACAGAGGGCTGTAGTACAGATCAAACGAGATACTACATATAAAGCATTCTGAACTGTGCATTAAATGCTCGCCGGTATGATTCTCTGCGGTGAAGTTCACCTCTGACAAGAGGCGAACGGTTCCTGGATGTGACCAGTCAGCCTTTCAAACCACTCACTCCTCACTCCGGGTCTTCATGATCAGAAAAAACTGACGGCAGGAACATGTGCTAGTTACTTCTTTATAACCCCTGGCACCTGGCACAAGCACCTTTTTTTAAATTAAGCTTTTTTATTTTGAGATAATTATATTCATATGCAGTTATGAGAAATAATACAGAGAACTCTCGTGTCTCGTATCCAATTTGCTCCAATGGAAGCTGTCTGCAGAATTACAGTACAGTATCACAACCAAGATGCTGACATGGATGTAATCCACTGAGCTTATTAAGATTTTCCCTGTTCCAACTGCACTTGTGTGTATTTGGATATTTTACAATTCTAGTACACGTGCAGGTTCCTACGTTCATCGTCAGAGTCTAGGCTCAGAGCAAGTCCATCATTCATGAAGGTCCCTCGTGCTGTTCTTTCATATCTACACCATTTCTCTGCTGTGCTCTCCCCTGCCCGCCCCTAAATTGGGTATTGGGCCCTTTTCACTCCACATACCTCCGGGGGAGTCATCAGATTGCTGCTTGTGTCTATAGTTCACTCGTTTTTATTGCTGAGGAGTATTTGGTGACATAGACGTACCGCTGTTTGTTTAATCTTCACCCCTTGAATGCCATTTGGGTTGTTTCCTGTGCTTGGTTACTAGGAATAAAGCTGTGATGGAAGTTTGTGTACTGGTTTTGTGTAAATATAAGTTTTTATCTCTCTGGGATAAATGCCCAAGAGTGCAACTGCTGGGTGAAAAGTAATTACATTGTTATTTTATTTATTTATTCCCCAGTCCCCCTTCCTGCCACCCACCCACCCTGCCCCTTTGGCAACCATGGGCTTGTTCTCTATGTCTATGGACCTGTTTGTTTTTTTAAAATAATTAATTTATTCTGTTTTTTAGGCTCCATTAAAGTGAGACCATATGGTATCTGGCCTTCTCTGACTTATTTCTCTAGCATAATAACCTCCAGGTCCATCCATGTTGTCACAAATGGCGAGATTTCATTCTTTTCTGCGGCTGCCTGATACTGCACGGCGGACGTCTAGGCTGCTTCCGAGCTGGGCTGTCACTCGTAACGCTGCAGTGAACACATCTTTTTGATTTAGTGTTTTGTTTTCTTTGGATAAATACCCAGAAGTGGAATTGCTAGATCATATAGCGGCTTTATTTTTAATTTCTTGAGACAACTCCACGCTATTTTCCACAGTGGCTTCACCAATTTACAATCCCAGCAACAGTGCACAAGGGTTCCCTTTTCTCCGCATCCTGGCCAGTGCTTGTGATTTGTCGGTTTATTGATGATGGCCATTCTGACAGGTGTGAGATGGTATCTCACCGTGGCTTTAATTTGCGTTTCCCTGATGATTAGCCATGTTGAGCATCTTTTCATATGCCTCCTGGCCATCTGTCTGTCTGCTTTGAAGAAGTGTTTGTTCGGGTCCTTTGCCCATTTTTTAATTCGATTGTTTGGGGTTTTTCGGTGTTGAGTTGTATGAGTTCCTTATATATTTATTTTGGATGTTAAGCTCTTATTGGCTGTGTCATTCACAAGCATCCGTTCCCATTCAGCAGGTTGTCTTTTCATTTTGTGCATCGTTAGTGTTATAAGAAACTGAAACTTTTTTCTGGGGCGACTGCACCAGTTTACACCCACCAGCAATGTCTAAGTGATCTATTTTTTGGTACCCTTGCCAGTATTTAGTATTATCACTATTTTTTATTTTAACTTTTCTACTAGGTGTGTAGTAATATTGTGGCTTTAATTTGCATCTCTCTGTTGGCTAGTGATGCTGCACCTCCTTCAGGTGCTTCTTTGCCGTCTACCCCTCTCCTGGTGAAAAACCCCAAAGAATCCAATTAAAAATGGGCAAAGGACCCGAACAAACACTTCTTCAGAGCAGACATACAGATGGCCAAGAGACATATGAAATATCTCTTCATATATTTTGCCCATCTTAAAATTAGATTATGTGCTTTGTACTCAAGTTTTGCAAGTTCTTTATATATTTTAGATATACGGATGAGGCCTTAAGACATTTTGCTTTTAAAGTACAGCAGTCCTGTTGGATTATGAGCAGGATAACACATGTGGTAGTAGAATATCTGCCCATAGCACACGAATGGGAGGGGTAAATGCAATATACTGTTGTGTGGTTCTTAGCATCATATGTGAACTGACACAGTGTTAATTCATGCCAGACTGTGATGAGTTAGAGATGCATATTGTAATCATTTAAAAAAATTCTGAATGAGGAAACATTAAAAAAAAAACCCAGCCATATAATTAAGTCAGTAGAAGAAGTAAAATGGAATAACCAAAAGGAGAAATGGGAATTAAAGGAACAAAGAACAGCAAATACAAACAGGAAACAAATAACAAAAAGGCAGACTTGACCCTAACCATATTATCATATTACAGTAAGTGTTCATGGGTATGTACTTCAGTGAAAAAGGATTTAAAAAGTAAGACCAATAATTGAGCTATTTACAAGCAATATACTTTAAACATAAAATCACAGATTAGTGGTAAGTAAAAATGATAGGAAATAATTATTATGCAAAACCGAATCATAAGAAATTTGGTGTGACTATCTTAACATCAGACATAGTGAACTGCAAAACAAGGGGAGTATTACCAGAGTATTACCAGAGATTGTCCTTTATTATGACATCAGGTTCAATTGAGCCAGAGGACACAGCAGTTCTGAGGGTGAAGGTACCTACTAAGAGCTTCAAAGCACAGGAGGCAAACCTGTCACAACTAAATGGAGAAACAGACGAAGCCACAGTCATATGTTTGAGCCACAATCTCCAATATGAGATTTCTTCTCTACTGTTAGTAGTTGATAGTAAAGCAGACAATAGGAAGGAGAGAGGGTGCAGAGGCTCTGGACAGTATAAATAATTCAGCCCGGTAAACAACATTACACACTGCGCATGTCAAACACATTTTCAAGTGCTCGTGGAATATTCATTAAGAGAGACTGTACGTTGAGCCGTATAAAACAAGTCTAAAATTAAAAAATTTGAATACAAAATATTCTGTGGCCACCATGAAATTATGTTAGACATCAATAATAAAAAATAAATCTAGAAAATCCCTGAGACTTTTAAATAAAATAGCATACCACTAAACAACCCATGAATCAGAGAAAAAAATCACAAGGGATTAGAAAACATGTGTAACTGAACAACAATGGAAATACAATGTAAGAAAATATGTTATACCTAAAACAGTAATAAAAGTGAAATCCATAGCTTTAACTGACCATGCTAGAACACACTTATTTCCATTTTAAAATGAGAATGGAAATAAAATAGATTTCAATATGGAATTTCATTTTATAGCATCTTTGTTCAGAATGTGTCTCTGAATTGGGAAATTATTTGTAAACCAGTGAAACTAAATAAAAAGGCAACTACAGAATAGAGCACTAGAGGGCACAATTATCTAACACACAAGAAAAAGCTTTCACTGTTCTGCAACAAACCTGAGATAGCACTGAAGTTTTTATCCCTTTATTTTCTAGAGTAAGACAGTTGAATCCACAGGGAGCAAATTAGTTGCTAAACAGCACACAAATGATAGGAAGCATGTTGGAACCAGACCCCAGTCTCCTGATTTCTCATGAAAGCTCAGGCAGACCCAGACTTTCCTATGAGGCTTATTTATGGCCATGAGCTCAGTCCAGCTACTGAGCTGTCTGCCTGGAGTTGGTGCACTGGCCTTGGAGAGGTGGGGAAGGAGGCAGGGAGCAAGAACTCTGTGGAGAACGCCTGCCTGCGCGTGAAACCAGGAGAGCGGCAAGCGCGGGCCAGGGGTGGAGCGGCTAGGGCCTCGTGGCATTGGGGCCCCCACAGCTGTGCTTGAAACTAGTGACTCCTTGGGCGTTTCAGTTGTGCAAACTGGTGCCAGCTCACTCTCACCCAGAGGTAACCACTAGTGGGACTGAGATCATCGTCACTTAGTTTTTTGTCTGTTCTTGAGCTTAGAAACGGAATCATATTTTTCTTTTTTTTGGTCTGACTTCTTAATGTGACATTTCTGAGACTCATCCATGTTATGTGTGACAGTCCTATTATTGTGTTATAGTCTATTGTTCTTTTTTTATGGAGGTAGAATTGATGTATAACATTATGAGTTTCAGGTGTCCAACATGATTTGGTATTTGTACACATTGGGAAATTATCACAGTAAGTCTAGTTAGCATCCAACACCAGTCACAAAAAGGTGGTGTTTCTTCTTGTGGAAAAAACTTTTTAAGATCTCACGGCAACTCCCAAATACACAATACAGTGTTATAAACTATGGTCTCCATGTGTACACTACAAACCTGTGACGTATTTAGAACTGAGTTTGTACCTTTTGATTCACCACCTCTGGCAGCCACCAATTTATTCCCTGCATTCATGAGCTTTTCGTTGTTGGTTTTTATTCCACATGCAAGTGAGATCATATAGCATTTGTCTAATTTCACTTAGTGTAATGTTGTTGCCAATGGCTAGGTTTCATTTTTTATGGCCAAGTAATATTCTATTGTATATATATCACATATTCATCGATTCATCCATTGATGGACATTTTGGTTGATTCCATAATTATCTTGGCTATTGAAAACGTGCAATGGACATGGTGCAGATATATTTTCAAGTCACTGTCTTCAGAACAGTGGACCGTAGAGTAGTTCTATTTTTAAGTTTTTAGGAGCCTCCACACTGCTTTCTGCATGACTGCACCGATTTACATTCCTAGCAACAGCGCACAAGGGTTCCTTTTTTCCACATCCTCGCCAACACTTTTATTCCTAGTCTTTATCAAATATCCATTCTAACAGGTGTGAAGTAGGTGACATCCCATTGTGACTTTGATTTGCATTTCTCTCATGTTTGGTAATGTCGAGCATCTTTTTGGATACATGTTGGCCGCCTGTATGTCTTCTTTGGAAAAATGTCTATTCAGATCTGCCCCTTATTTTTTAAATGATTTTTTATTGTTTTTCCAGGATCACTATCCCCCCTTATACCCTCTTCTGCCTCCATCCACCCCCACCCCCACCCCAAAATATCACACTGTTATATCTATGAGTTCTTTTTCGTTTTGCAGATCTGCCTATTTTAAAATAGGATTGCTTGGGAGGTTTTTTGTTTTGTTTTGTTATTGAGTTGTATGAGTTATTTATATATTTTGGATATTAACCCCTTATCAGATATGACTCATAAATATTTTCTCCTATTCAGTAGGTTGCCTTTTCATTTTGTGGATGGGTTCTTTTGCTGTGCAGAACACTTTAGTTGAATGTAGTCCTGCCTGTTTTTCACTTTTGGTGTCAGGTTTAAAATAAATCATCACGAGACCGGTATCAAAGAGCTTACCACCTATGTTTTCTTCTAGAATTTTTATGGTCTCAAGTCTTGATGTTCAAGTCTTTAATTCATACAGAGTTAATTTTTGTGGATGGTGTAAAAGGTAGTGGTTGTTCCCCCAACAGCATTTATTGAAGAGACTATATTCTTGGCTTGTCATAAATTGACCATGTATGCATGGATATATTTCTGGGCTCTCTATTCTATTCTTTAGATCTGTGTGTCTATTTTTATGCCAATACCACACTATTTTTTTAAAAGACTTTATTTATTTTTAGAGAGAGGGGAAGGGAGGGAGAAAGAGAGGGAGAGAAACAGCAATGTATGGTTGCCTCTCACATGGCCCTCACTGGGGACCCGGCCTGCAACCCAGGCATGTGCCCTGACTGGGAATCGAACCAGGACCCTCTGGTTCCCAGCCCGCCCTCAATCCATTGAGCTACACCAGCCAGGGCCCAATACCACACTATTTTGATTATTATAGCTTTGCAATTCGTTTGAAATAAGAACAAAGTTGGCGGCACCATTGTTCTTTCTTAGTGCATCTTCCATACTCAGCTTTGTAATGTGTCACGTCCTAGAATGTTAAGAGTGAAGGGGGCTTTAGGGAGTATCCAGCCTATTTCAGCTCCACCTAACGAGAAACTGTGAGTGGGCTGAAGAGCGTATCTTTGCCAGCCAAGGCCGCCCACCCAGGTTTCACTTCTAGTCCAGACCTCATCAGCTTCCTTCTAAGTTACACTTTTCTAAATATCACTTGGCATGTATGTTCAGAGAATGTTAAATATTTACAGAAAAGTATAATGGAGAGGAGAGAGCAGCTGGTAGAACTCAGTGGCTTATCTTCAGGGGAAGTGGAGAGAGACAACCTGAATAAAAAGCCTATTAGCAGCACCTCTAATGACCTTGCAATTCAGCAGCCTATTTACAGTTCTGAAAAGGGCCCCTTGTCTATCGAGAACTTGGAAAGGTCTGGCATCAAAAGGCTCACTTCCTGAGGTTCCTTCCCCCACGTCAAGCACTACCAGCTGCCTGAAGGAGCTGCAAGGTTTCAGGTCCCCAGAAATCTACCTTCAGCTCCTCAAGTACAGCCTAATCCGCACCACATCCTGGATTTCCACATCTCACTTGATTCGTTTTTCATCAGGTGGCCACTTAGATGGGTGCGGCCAAGGCAAGTTCCATTTCTGAAGGGGAAGGCTTACAAACAGCTTTAGGGGTGAGCCAAAAGGGAGGGGCACAGGCATCCTGGGGCCAGGAAGAAACTCCTTATTAATTCAGGAGAAGTCAATGGGCAGGAAACTAGGCTTTGGTTTAGAAGTGCGGTGGGTAAGTTTATTCTGAGGGTCAAAGAGTCCTCACTGGGCCACTGAGGAGGGAGCCCGTTAACTTATCTTAGTGTTTCCAGCTCTGTTCCTAAAACTGAGTCCTCAGCTGTGTTCAGGTGATAAAGCTCATGAAAGGTGGAATTCACTTTGTCTTGGAGATAGAGTCCCATTTATTCCCTGGTTTTTAGCAGCAGAAAAATCTAGATACACCCCATTAAATGAAAAGCAAGTATCATCTGAGATGTACAACTGATGTGTCTAAAACCTGGGCGTGGAAAGTGATCAAGTCCCTGTCACTGGGTGTGGACCACAGACCAGCAGCAGGAGCATTACCTGGGAGCTTACTAGAAATGTGGAGACGTGGGCGCCACCCCAGGCCCGCCGAGTCAGAATGTGCTCTTGAATAAGACTCCCAGGAGATCTGTACGGAGACTGGCCTGACAAGCGCAGCCCGAGGATCGTTCAGGTAAAGTTACAGCTCCGGGAAGGGTAGATTGGCCCAGGAGGAACTAACTGAGTTAGTGCACAAACAGGTGTGAGAAAAGGATGTGGATGCAAAGCCAGGGGCTGAAAACAGCTCTTGAGGGACTTGCCGATTCTCAACTGCGTGCCTCCAGCTTGGACAGGAGTGTGCGTCAGCACCCAGGTCGCTCAGCGTCCCCGGGTGACCACTGACTCCGCTAAGCAGCAGTTCTGAGGAAAAAAAAATTCACTTCCAGTGTCCCAGTGGTCATTTCAGCCGAACATCAAGTCCCTCCCTCCCTGCAGGGGCTGACAGCTAGTAGAAGAGATGAGGCATCTGTTTTTGTCACTATTCTTTCTAGAAACATCTGAGGATCGCAATGAAAAACATAATTTCACAGAACATCTGAACTAATTAAAAAAACGAATCCCACCACATACACACTTGAAAGTTTGCAGACTGCTAATTCCATTCTTTTATTTCCTCATACCACACACACTTTAGTTTATCTTCCTTTTTACAACCTGATTTACAAGCAAATTGAAATGAAAAACAGGCATTCTTTAATCCTCCAAAATGCAAGTAAGAAATATAGCACAGACCCTATGTTTTATACATAAATAGGTTTAGCGGAAGCAGCTTTAACACAATCTGTTAAAATTAGCATTGTAGTTTAAATATTGATGCCTGTTAAGGTTTGCATAATCTATAATAGTTATTTCTGAAGCAGATAAGACTTTTAACTAATTGGAAAAAAAACTTCAACGATATGCTCTAACAACAATTATGTGAAACTTAAATTATTTACAATTAAACATTTACGGCCCTGATTCACAAACTTAGTGCATATCATGATTTATTTATGAGTTTTATAGACAAAGTAATAAGCAGCATGTAGAATATCTGCCAGGTAATGTCTAGATTGTCAATATGCTTACTGGAAACTAGAAAAAGTAACAGAACAGACACTTCATCAACGGCCCTTGATTTGCCAACTGAAATACACAGCAGCAACCAGAATTAACACGGGCCACAACAGAAGACCTGCTGCCGCTTCTGAGAGTACTCTGGATTATGCACAGAGGAACCCCCCCACCCCACCCCTTAACAACGGAGCACCCCAGTAATCACTACATGTGAACTCGGGGTAACAGGCTCCTGCCTTCCTACGGAGTTCTCTGTACACTCACTGCCTGGATCAAATTGCTCAAATAAAGATGTAAGTACTGTATCTTTCCCGACAGGCGTCAGTTTGGTGGTGGGGCAAGCGTGGAGCAGGGGAGGGAAGTGGTTAGCTATTCCAGCTACAGCAGAAACGGGTCAGGTGCCAGTAACCCAGGATCACCCCTGAAGTCCTTCAAGGGATGCAGAGTGATTTTGCGTACAAAGCAAAGGCGATGATGACTCAAGGAAAATTAACGAGATGAACTGTTTTTAAAGTGAAATAATAAATTTCAGTGAATCAGGTCCCAGGTAAAGTCTTTAAAAAAAATTTTTCAGTAAACATTGTGAACTCTGGAATGCAGGTGTGGTACAGTTACTAGTGCATCACATTCACGAAACTGCTGAGACAGCTGTTGCTCCAGAGTAAGAATTCAGAAATGTACAAGCCAGTTCACAATGACTTTAGATAGGTTAATAAAATACACTGTTAATCATAAAAATACTTTACTATGTACATGTTCACTATATAAACTCTAGATTTACCTACAGACGGAAGCCTCTAAACCCACTTGTGGCCGACGGGCCCAGAAACAGCACAGCCCCGTGCCTCGGTCTTCACGCCACACGTGGGCCGAGAGGACTGCAGTCAGCTCTCCGGGGAAACGGCCACGCGTTCCCCCCCGCAGAGTGTCTAGTTGGAAGAGTCAGTTTTACTTCCGCCATATTTCACCTTCCTAAACGCTGGTCCAAGTAACTCTGGGCATTCACATGATTCATTTGCAATTTGGTTACACTTTAAGATAAGGCTGTAGTTTATTTTATCAGTTATCACACTGTCTTGCTTGTAGTCAGGATGGTTTGCAATGAACTCCCTCATCCATCTGGCAACTGTCATTAGTTCTCCTGAAAAACAAAAAATATTTAAGACACTTTAAAGTTAGTAGTAGAGCTTTTTAAAAGGAAGTTAATTAGTAGTGCTTTTTAAAAGTAAGTTGACATTTATTTAGTGGCCAGGAAAAACACAATCCTGAAGAAAAGTCAGTTTGACCTTTCGGTGCAGCCGATGGCAGGGGCGGGGGAAGAATTCCAGGGCGCAGGCCGGCACAGGACACATCCCTCCCATTGCTGCCTGTCAGGTGCTACCCAACGACTGACCCTGCCCACTGGTGGGAGACGGGAGCCAACTCGTGTGCCAGGACCTGGGTCCTCCCATCTGGCCAGAGGGCTAAAACCACACATGCTGGTTGGTGCCATGCCACTATCTCCGGACGGTAGGGCGAGTTTTCCAGCGTGATCTTTGGTCAAAGATGTGGAGCGAATAACCAGTAAGTAGAGTGGGTGAAGAGAGAAACTGGCAAGTATGCCATTTGGGGGTGTGTCCTTTGTGACTGCAGAAGGGTTAGCGAAGGCCCAAGTGAGCTCCGCTGCCACAGCCACCACCACTGCTGCTCGGACCCGCAGCTGACCGCTCCCCTGGGCCCAGCCAATGGGTGCTCCTCACAGCTAATGGGGGAGCAGCTGGGGGTGCTCACTGTGGGCAAGCAGGCTGCCGACCCAGACACCCGCGCGGTGTTGCTCGTTTAACCTACAGTTACCGACCCGGAAGAAGAGCCCAGGATGTGCAGAGCGCACACAGCCAGACCTCAGTGATAAACAGGCCCTCTACCTACTGTGTGGATCGCCTACGATGCCATCGACTTAAAGACGGATCGCTGTTTTATGAGCCAGTATTAAAAAAAAAAAGCACTGCTAATTAAGCTGTGACTATCAAAGATTATAAAGTATATCCAATTGTAGAGATGGCAAAATGTGAAAAAGCATGCACTGATAAATGCGCCTTTTGAAAGACCACTTTAAGAAACAGTATTGCAAGACTGTGAGGTTCTGCCTACATTATGAGATTTTTTTTTTTTTAAACGAAGAAGAGAAAGCAAAGGATACCATACCAGATGCTCTCTTCTTAATCAGCTTTAGGTAGTTCAGAATACTGCATCTGGTGTCCACATCCACTTCCATGTTTTCAAGGTAGGAGTTCAGAATTGGGATCAGCCCAGGAAACACGCCTTCCTACAAGAAGCAGGATGCGCCGTCAGCCCCTCGCCCACAAGTGGGCGTCACGGTGAAGGGCGCTCACAGGACGCCTACCTTCCCGTTGATGATGGTGTCGATGCTCATCAGGGTGTACTCCTCCGTGGCCAGCTCCGGGCTGTTCTGGGCCCTGCTGCAGCCGTCCACCACGGCGTTGCCACCTGTGAGGCGGGCAGGGGGGAGAGGAGCTTAGGGGCTTGGTGTAGCCTAAAGGGACCCGAGGAATCCCAGAGAACATACCTTTGCATATATCTTTCCTGAAATAGAACATTCCCTGCCGAACAGCATCTCGTCTCTGCGCTACTTTCATGTTTTCATCAACCTGAGGGAGAAAACCAGTCATGGCTAAGTCAGGACCTTCATGACCGTCCTCACTTCTGCACTCGCCTTCGGAATTCCCAGTCCTGCCCTGCTCTCTGGTAGCAAGAGCAGACTTTACTTTTACATGGGGCCTGTGTCACTCAACCACAAGTTGGTACGCGCCTCTGAATAACAGTGGGAAATTCTAAGAGAAGCTTACCTTAAAAAATGAAACAAAAAACCTACAACCACCAGGCTGCCTGCATTTCAAAGCACCTTTGTGAGGAAACTTGCAAGAAACCTGCCTTGAGCGCGGTGGCTGGTTCCCTTTATACAACAGGTAAGGAAAGTCAGAGAGCCAGTCCTCCTGACTTCCGGTTCCATGCTCTGCCCTCCCTTCCCCTGCACTTTTGCTGCCTCACTTTACTGTCGGATCTGGAACAGGGTTCGCCCTCCAGGGGTGGAGAGTCACTAATGCCATTTGCCCACCTGATGGCACTTGCCACGTCAACCAATTCGTGAGGCCGAAAAGTCTTCATTTGTGAATTCTCCATTTCTCCAATGGCTTTTAAGACCCACAAAGTAGAGCTTTTAAAACTTCTTAGTCTCTTATTTCCTATAATGAACTCTTAGGGAATCTCAACATATAAAAGACACAAGGGAGAGGGTCACATTGAACTAGCACGGGCAGTACAAAGTCTGTGATTACTCGGCCTCTTTACCATACTCATTAACTCCTATTGCTGCTGTTGTGTGTGCGTGTGTGTTTAAATCCTCACCCGAGGATATGCCTGTTGATTTTAGAGAGAGAGGAGAGTATGCAGAGAGAAAGAGAAGAACATGATAAGTTGCTTCCCATAGGCACCCTGACTGGGGTCTGAACCTGCAACCTAGGTATATACCCTGACTGGGAATCAAACCCACAACCCCTGGCGTACAGGACAATGCTCCAACCTACTGAGCCACAGGGCCAGGGCTGTTGTGTTGTTGTCTTTTATACTTTTTTAAAGACACATATGACCTGAATAATCCAGACAGTTTGAGGTGCATATTCAAATAGTTTAAAATTCCACCATGGTTATGTTTTCATTTCTAATAATTTTCTTTTGAGTTCTAACAAAAGTTCTTAAGATCACTGCTTTTACTTTAATTTCTGCTTTTGTGAATTCCTTTTTCCAAGTATATTTTCCTATTGCTCTTTAGATCCTCACTTTGATTGCTTAGGTTTGTTTATTTCCATCTTTCTTTAAAGCACGTAAGAGTACAATTTTCCCCTGAGATCAGCTTTGCCGGCACCTCCCTGTCACTCACGTTCCTATACAATCTGTAATTCTAGGTTTTACTTAATGAGAAACCTATTAGGAAAAACATGGAAAATTTCCAACAGTTACATTTCTCAACATCTTGTTGAATTTGGGTGGGAATGTGCCCGACATGGTATCTACTTTTCAGAAGTAAAGATTTTCCTTGATTAGTTTTTGTAAACCTTCCTCGGGCACCTGAATAAGAGATGTGCCGTGGTACGAGACCTGCGATGGAGGTTGTGTACCTTGTCAACTACGTCATTTCATTTCTCTGCAGCCCTTCTCCTTCTGCGTGGGGCCTGTTAGTGACTGAAACACTTGAGGTGCTACTCTGCCAAGCGAGGGACCTCTCCGACTCCTGCCTGGCCCACAGCCCCACTTACCCGATCCTGTGCTTGCACACCGAGGCACTGACAGGATAAGGGACCTGCCCAGGCAAAAAGCTAGTAAGGAGTACAGTGATTTATGAATGTACTGCTCACACCAAAGCTGTGTCTTTCTTACCGTATTACGGTGCTTTTAAATGCTTCTTCTGCTTCTCAGAAATGTGTACACTTTACAGTGTAAAAAGAATCTCAAGTCTAACACTATCTCGGAAAAGCACAGAAAATCGCTGTCTCGATCTCCTTTAATACTTTCCATCTCACACTTTATTTTCTGTTACTCATTTGTCATTCTGGCTATCTTTTTAAAGGTCACGATGTGGCTCTCTATTTTCTACATTTATCCTTATTTCCGGTCTATCACAGGCAAACAACATCTGCCATTATGTGGCTATTTTATATGTCTTTTAGCTTTTTTAAGAGAGTATTAAGATTTGTTGTCTTCTTTCTTTTTTTGACCATTTTACGTTCTCAGGGCTCCACCGTCTCACCACGCCCCTGACCCACACCACCTCTAGGGACTGGGAGGTTCTTCGTTCTTTACCCGCTCCTTTTAGCTAGCGGGTTTAAAGTAGTAAATCCTACTTCTATACTACTTATAGTTTTTCTTATACTTTTAAACAAGTAGTTTTAAAATTCTCTCTGAATGCCAAGCATTAAAGAGTATCTACTATCCCTCTCCTTCGCTATCCCTTCACTAGTTAAGACTTCTGGCATACTTTTAGCCCTAATAATCTATTAAGATTTTGTTAGAGGTTTTGTTAGAATAACCTGAGGTTTAAAGAATAATTAGGCTTGGAAGAAAAATTGATGCTTGAAATTCTTAATCCCTCAGGATTCTGAAGACTTTTCTCAATCTGTCTTAGTATTTATGTTTTAGATGAGAAGTGATATCAACTGATTTTTTTCCCCCTTCTTGACAGCTACCCTAATTTTCTCTCTTATCCAGACAGCTGATTTTTTTCCTGTGAGATTCAGAAAGTTCTACATTTGGAGTCTTCTTTAAATATTTCTGTCTCAACCTTAATGGACTCCAATAGGCAAAATAACTGTCTTGTTTCTTTGACTGTTATATCTCGCGTTTCTTTTATGTTGACCATTCTTTTCTTGTAAATTATTACACAAACACTGAACTTTCCGGAGGAATTCTCCACGTTTGCTTTTCCCTTTCATTCCTTTGCCATCTGCTGGGAAGAACCTCAGTTTGGTTTCCTAAATCACTGACTTTGACCTTGCTGGCATCGGCACTACTGGCGCCTGTGCGGGGCTTTAAATGTGCGGCCGCCGTGCCCTTTGTTTCTGACGGCTGCCCTCCAAACGCTCCGCGGTCCATAGCGCTCGTTCGTCTCGCCGGTGTGACCCTTCTCTAGAATTTCTTCTAGGGCACTAGTCAGAATTTCTTTAGGAGTTCTTTCCAATTTCTTGAATTAACTATGTTTCACTGCGGATAATATACTTGGCAGGCCCAGCTGGGCCCTTCTCTTTAAGGCTGTTAAAAGTTCTTAGTTTTCCATTGCCTTTCAGACATCTATCTATTCCTTTTTTTTTTTTTAAAGATTTTATTTATTTATTTTTAGAGAGAGGGGAAGGAAGAGAAAAAGAGAGGGAGAGAAACAGCGATGTATGGTTGCTTCTCACATGGCCCTCACTGGGGACCTGGCCCACAACCCAGGCATGTGCCCTGACTGGGAATTGAACCGGGACCGCTTGGTTCCCAGCCCGCGCTCAATCCACTGAGCTACACCAGCCAGGGCTCTATTTCTATTTTTAAACACAGCTTTAGACTGGTAGCTTTCACACTGTCTCAGATGGGTTTCTCTCCCAACAGGTACACCCATGTGAGCGGTGTGGGCCCACACAATTCTGTGGTCACCTTTGGCCTGGGTGTGAAGAGCACACAGGGACAAGCTGACCGCCAGACTTCAGGTGTGTGGGCAGGACAGGTGCAGGCTGGAGCACCCTCCAGGAGGGAGCAGGGAGCAGGAATCAGGGAGCAAGGAGCAGAGGCCAGGCTAGGCAGTTTTCTTCTTCCTTCCACGCTTGCTGTGGCAGGGCTGCTCTACTTCTGCTTTCTCTGCCGTAACACCTAGCAAACCTCTCACTCTGCCTACCGGCCTCTCCCAGCCACTCTCTGTGCCAAGACACCTGCTGCCCAGGAACCCAAGGCCTCTATCTATCAGCTGCCTGTTCCAAGGCTCTGCCAGGAAACTGTTTCCAGCAGGCTGCTTGGGCTGGGGCTGATTAACTCTGATTTGTTTTTCTGATAGTGGAGGGCCATCTACATTCCCCAGAAACATCTCCAGTTTGGTTCTACTGAGGTGACTGTTCTCTGCATACTTTCTTTTCCCATCCTAATTTTCATACTGTAACCAAAATGAGATTTGGGGGAGAATGAAATCAGTTTGTGGGACTCACTCCAGCCACCATCTTTCAAATAGGCTGAGTAAGAACTACTATTAGCACTTTTTTTTTTTTCAGGAGTCTTCACCAATGTATTGTAGTACCAAAATCTATACAGCATAAAATTAGGTTTAAAAGAAAAAAAAAAGATAGGATAGAGGGAGAAACATTTTATTGTAAAGAGCAAACAATTCTAAATGAGGTCAGACTTAAAATAAATATATATGTATAAATAACACATATCTAGAACCATCTAGAACCATCTCTATACTGAAATACAGTCTTACCTTTGACAGTGGAATGAGAAAATCCAACTTGTATGAAAGGATCACTCTAGTAAGCAGCACCACAAACACCACATACGCAGAGTTCTCGAAGTCGGTTAACTGAACCTAGACGAGCAGGAGCCCAGAGGGGTTACAGGCCAACCAGACATGCCATTCCCCAACAAAGCCCTCCTTGGATCCCATCACTCCTCAACTCCCCATCTGCCCACGATCAATTCTCAGAAATCAATCCTCCTTAGCTTTTGGACTTCCTTACAGTACGCACACACTTGATTTGTATGGCCTTCCGATTAATTTAAGAGCCCCTGACAAGAGCACCAGAAGGGAGTGGGCACTCGGAAGACAGGTGCCTGTGAGTTAGTTCCCGCTGTCGCGTGTCTTACCTCCATGGGTCGGAACTCTACTCTCCATCCAATGTCTGAGTTTGGAGGAGGAGGCTTAAACCTCATCGTCTGCCAATTTGTGGACTGAATATTCTATAATAAAAAGGCAGAGGATAAAACCACCTTTCCATAGGTCCAAAAAAAAAAAAAATTAAGATGATTTGATATTTAATGAAGGAAGACTGTTCACTGTCCATACCTAATACTCTTCAATTTACAGTTATAAAAAGGTACAATTTAAGATTTTCTTGGCATGTGACCTGCTAGGAAAACACACAGCGAGCGTTTAACAAAAGTTGGGTGGTGTGTCAGCAGCACTGAGGTGACTGATCGGGTTACTTTTCCGCAGCACATTTGAATTTTTAACCATCGTGCAAACAAGAGGAAATACTGAACAAGAAATTTAGAATCAGCAAT
This sequence comes from Micronycteris hirsuta, assembly GCA_004026765.1. Classification (NCBI taxonomy): domain Eukaryota; kingdom Metazoa; phylum Chordata; class Mammalia; order Chiroptera; family Phyllostomidae; genus Micronycteris; species Micronycteris hirsuta. The sequence goes on from PVJI01004291.1 coordinate 46,267, forward strand.
ATAACCTGTAAGAATCATAATAATAGCACTTTAAGCCTATTTAAAATTTTCCTTAGTTCTTTACTGCACGGGGCAATGTAAGGCATATGAGATTTCTACTGTCACTGAGGTACAGAAAATTGCCTCCATCTTGGTTAGTGAAATGAAAATACATTTAAAACAGGAAATACCTCAAAATGGTCAGACTCATTGGCATCATCCAGGTGTATTTTCTCTTCAAACAGAGTCAGTGGGTCTCTAATGAAGAGATGAGCGACATGCTGGGCCAGGAGATGATCGATGCCTGTGAAGAGAAGCCACAGTGGACTCACATCAAAGCTCAAGACTCCACTGCTCCCTAAGTTCCGTAAAAAGGCAGGACAGCTCAGGGAGTTTGAAGAGAGGGTGTCTAGAAGCCTAGGCGACGGCTGGTTTGTTCAGTATTCTCATGTTGTGGAGGACTGTACCCTACGGGCCCTGGGGAAGTGCCAGAGTGTTACTCACTACTTACACAATGCCTGTTGGGGCACTGAGGTGAACCTAGATACAGACCTCCAAAGTAAGTTCCTTTTGCTAAAAGTCAAGAAGATCTCACAAGTATTTGGAACTTGGAACTTTAGGAACAAGCAGCCTCCTAAGAAAAGTTAGATACTTCACACTAAAAACAGAAACCAGACCAGGAGTCAGCAAAGAAAGTTTAAAAGAGCTTTGAAGAACTGAAGGCGTACAATAAAAATCTAGGAAAAAAGGCACGGATGCTCACCTTCCTGCAACAGCCGTTTGTAGATTTCTTTATCTATTGTCAAGTCGATGTCATTGTACTTCTCACCACACTCAGATAAATAACTGTCTATCGAATCATATCGGGATTTACTGATCCGATAGCTATTGTTCTTCAGTGGCTAAAATTAAAAACATGTGAATGAATGTCATATAAAATCATCTGGAAACAAACTAAGGCCCCAAATAATTATATTAAAATGCCATGTTTTTATATATAATAATTATATAAAAGTGTCCAAATTTAACGTAAGACCCTGAAAGAAAAGTTAACATTGAAAAGTACCGTTAGGGAGAATTATATTTAAAAAGCCTGGAGACAAATTAAGTAGCCATTTTCCCCAATATAATTTAAATATACTTTAACTTTTTTCTTTTTTAAAGCAGATCACCTTCATTCTTATTAAACTTGGAAAATAAGTGCCAACGTTGATAGCAAAAAAAACCCCAAAACAAAAAAAACCCAAACAGTTTATAATGTAAAACACAGCTATCAAAATGATTTTTCCTTTAAAGTTCTTTAATTTTGCCCTGACTGGTGTGGCTCAGTTGGTTGGGCATCATTCCATAAAGTGGAAAGTCGCCAATTCAATTCCTGGTCCAGTCCCTGGCATTTAGAGAGGCAACCAATCAGTGTATCTCTCACACATCGATGTTTCTCTCATTCTCCCTCCCTTCCCCTCTCTCTAAAAATAAATAAATCTCTAAAAACAATACAAAAAAATTTTTTTTAAGATTTTAATTTATTTTCAGAGAAAGGGGAAGGGAAGGATAATGAGAAGCATCAATGTGGTTGCCTCTCATGCGCCCCCTACTGGGAACCTTGCCTGCAAATGCAGGCATGTGCCCTGATTGGGAATCAAACCAATGACTGTTTGGTTTGCAGGCTGACACTCAATCCACTGAGCCACAACAGCCAGGGCCAGAATAAATTTTTAAAAAGTTCACTTATTTTTAGAAAGCATGTTCAACAACTTATGAACAATTACATAAAGACCAGAGCAGCAGTTGCATGGCCCTGGTTGAGAAAATCAGAATTATTTGTGAGGGCTCCTTTAAAAACATCTGTCAAAGTTCTAGTCCTGGAGATACTTATTAGGTCTAAGATGGGCCTGGGGGTCTGTTTTTTAAAGATCTCCAGAGGTGGTTCTGATGGACACTCCTGGCTGGAGAAATGCAAGGTCACAACCGTGGTTCAACATGCAAACAAGAGCACTAACCAACCATTATTAGGCAAAACCTAACTCTTTATATGGGATAAAAAAAAAAACTTTGACGACACAGTACACTTTCCACAGCAGAAAGCATCAAAAACAAAGCACTCCTGTAGCGCCATAAAGCCTTTTGGTAAAAACAGCCATCAGCAATGACTTCCAAAATGTTTAAAAAAAAAAAAAAAAAAAAAAAAAAACCTGCACTATTAATTTGAAACAAATACAGATGTCAACTATGAAAATTAATTCCCCACTCAAACCAATCACATTTCCCACATATTCACCCTGAAACAAACACTATAAAGCCAAGACTACGAACAAAAGGAGGTTTATAACCCATGAATTTCACCCTATCCGTGACTAACCTATTCAAGACAAAAGTTAAGGGAACCCTCAAAATTGTAAGTAGTTACAATAACTCCATTTTACCTGCTTGATATAAAAAGGCTATTAAGGAAAATCATTCCCACCTCCAGGCCTCTCTCCTCCCGAGTTCTATCATCTACAGATGCAGAAATCACGCCCCAGCGACAATCAATGTCTGACACATAGCCTCGGTAAAAAGGAGACGCAGCACTCAAAGCCATCTAAAAACAAACAGAAGTCATTACATGCTGAGAAAAGCTTCATGCAGTTATCTCTAATCAAGAAGAATCAGTTATGCAACCATACAGAGCTCTACTACATTATCTGTGGCTGTTTCTCACAATGAAATAAACGCACGAGAAGGGACTCGAGCCCCTGGATCCGATCCATTTAAATCCCCCTCTCTATACTGCGAGGACAGGACGGGTGGGAGAGGGAAGGTGGCTCCACTCGAACTTGACACTTTCACACATAAATATCTTAGTGGCAACAGTAAATGCCTATGGCTTAGACTCTTAGGCCGTTGGCTCTTTAACTATTGTCTGTTAGTTCATTTCTGGATGAAGTCTTAACTGGACTGAAACAGCACATTCAGCAAATTTTGCACATGCGGTCTTTATTTTATACAAAGAAGTATTTAAAATAAGATGTGATTTCTACTTACGACAATTGGGCAGATAGTGGCCAACTGATCATACAGGTATCTAGCCTCGGATATGCTGCAAGCTTGGAAGGTTACCTGTTTAAGAATTGCAAGTTATTAACAACAGAGAATGATTAACATCCTCCCCCGAGGCGTGAACGTCTGAGAAGAAGGCTTGCGAAGGGAGGGGACCTGGTGTGTAGTAGTCACTCCACTGATGAACCATTTAATACAGGAGCTTTGTCTAAAAGTGGTCTTAGATGAATATTGCTAGAAAATGGTATTTAATCACGTTCACAACTAATATCAATGGCCATGTTCCTAAGCTAAGTAAGATTTTAAAAGGTGAAGAAAGAAAAACAAGACACTAGATAATGATGAAGTTCGGTAAGGCATTTCCTCTTCCACTGGCTTCTTTCTTTCAAGAGCTTCCCATTCACTTTAGTTGGCTGAGGGGTTATATAGGTTTTGATACAAAAGGGACTTGGAGATGCTAAGGATGGGTTTCAAGTTCACTGGCAGCAGTATGAGGAGCAGCTTAGAAAGGCAGGACTGGAGGGAGGCAGAACAGTTCTCAAACACTGCCACTGGCTAAGAAAATGCGGAGCACACCAGAATTAAAGCAGCAGGCTCTACCAGTGGGTACAGATAGTGAGGGTGTGACGTAGGACTTGGCTTGGGCGTTCCTAGGACAGACAGAGGGAGAGGCACCACGACAGATGGAGTTACAAGCCAAAGAACAATCAGACAAAGAGGCACTGAAGGGGCTGGACTCTAGGGCGGGTGCCTAGAAGAAAAACCTGAGCTGGAGAAATATTTGGGGAGTAGCCTCAGATGATGTCCTGAAGAAGGCAGATCAGCAGAGTCTGCGCAAGGTGGGTAAGTAGTATGTTCAAGAGTTAGGCAAAGAAAAAGATCACAAAACAATTAGTAGAAATACTCCATAAATAATTACCAAAAAGAAACTAAAGAAATGTCCTACACCTTTGGGGTGGGAGAACCAGGCACAGTGGAGGGAGCGGGGGTGACTGGTCATGGTTGTTGGCACGTCTGTATTGACGGCACATCGGGAACGGTCCTGATCTCCTCTGTCGTTATTTAGTACTGGCATTCTGAATTTAGTGTTGGTGCAGGAAATGATTTGAAGTAATAGCTGAGTGAACTTGTTTATTGTTACAATCTCAGCATGTTAGTTCCAATAGTTTTAGCCAGGTCTCAGCTTTGCATGTGTTAAACGCTGAGAACTGCTGCTGGAGAGCCACGGGTGCGCCTGCTCAATCACAGTGGGATCTCATGTCCCTGTGGTAACTACAGAAGGCAGTCACTTAGACAAGTTCTTGTATCATAATGAACCAGCCATTGCAAATTCATGCAACATGGAGAAGAGCTGCGCCACAGCCATCAGTGAATGAGAGTATGCACAGTTAAAACAGGTAAAGACTGAGAAGGACTGGCAGTTAGGTCACTGATAACAAGAAGGGTAGTTTCTGCAAAGAGGTGGGAACTCAAAAACCAGCTTGTGCCTCGGTAAGGGTTAAACGAGAAGTGAGGAGCTGGGGGAGGTGAGTAGTGTTTACACACTCATCAGCTGTGACACCACGAAAAGCTCCAGCAGAGCAGAGATCCGTTTGCCTCGAGTTCTTGAACCCAAGTGTGCGGAACAGAGTCTGACACCTACTTAGCACTTAATAGCTATTTATTAAATGAGTAGTACATTATCTTGAAGGACAGAGGACGCTGAAGAGGAGAACACAGGGACCAAGGTAAATTGTAATTTTATATAATGACTGAGACACTGAAAAACTATGATCCTACAGGCCAAACATATTACAAGTACCTAAACGTTCCCCAAGGGTTTTGACTGCTGAATTCTTTTAAACATGCATCTCTATTTATGTTCTACTTCAACACTTCTGAGTATTTTAGTGTGCGTCTGACTTTGTTTTTAAGAAGATACTATGATAAGCATCTTCTCTCTTCAGTTTTTTGACTGGGTTCTCTGAGCTGGCCTAGTGTGTGTGTCAGGTGATCCACAGACAAACCCTGGAAAAGCCAACCCTGGAAAAGTACGCTTCAGAAAACCAGCACCTGGAATTCAAGAGTGGAGTCACACCGTGAAGGAACTTACTCTAAATCTCTTTACTAACATCTATTTACTACTAGGATTCCTCCTTATTCTAGGCGACGCAGTCATTACCAAACCGAATGCAACATCACGGTGGATAACAGCGTTAGCGGGGGGAGGAAAACACGTTGCAATACCTTAAAAAGGTGTAAATATACGAACATTTGGCTTCTGAACAGTTGGCATTCTTTTAAAGTATATAAAGAGGTGAAGCAACGTCACTAGGAAACTGATGACAGGGGAAAAGAGGAAATGTGGAAAGTAGATGTTAGAACCTAAATTATCTAGAACCCAGTTTGAAGCCACATGATTTTCTTGCGGGTGGGAGACCTCTTACAACATGCATGGACTGACTGACGTGAGCTCATGAAATGACTCCTAAAAAGCTCCCAAAGCGTCTAGAATCTGAGTGTGGTTAAAATGATTTTTTGTTTTGTAAAGTAAGTTTTCCATTGATCTTAAATTAGTTTAAAACTATTATTTCTGCTTTACTGTAAGAAGCAGTTCCTTGAGTTCCACTTAAGAGACTCTAAGCAGGATTTGTGTGTTGGCTCGTGGCAGTTGCCTCGTTTGCCACACACTCACACCGTGCCCATTTTTTTGAGTACTGAAACTAGGGTACTGCATGTGTCACTGAGAAGAGAACCTTAATCTTAAACCCATTTCAAAGCTTAAATTGGATGGAAAACTAGCAATAAAAATGGTAACTCCTATCACTAGAACACATTCCTTTATTAAATACAGGATTTCGAAGGAAAGGACAGCCCTTTGGAACAGAAAAACTGCCATGTCCCTGGCCACACACCCTGGTTTAATATGAAACCAAGAAAAGGCAAGCAGTACTCCCATAGCACCATTCCACTTTTAATGCCATGCACCGTAAGTTCTAGCGCTTAATGGTTCCCTTTGGAAATAGCTGTAATTAAGATAGGAAAGCAGATATTCAGTTAACGGTCAAAAGGTCTCTTTTTTACGTATGAACATTTGTAAGGAAACTTTCTGGCCTATGTTTGTTTGTAAGCCACATATTTTATATTACCTATGTAAGTCAGGAAAAAATTTTATCCTTGGCCTTGATTACCAAAGCACATTCAGCATGGAAAACTCTGACTTTGGCATTCAATTTTGATTACACACAGCTGTAAAAACAAACACATCAGAGATATGTGCAAGAAGGTGCGTGGCTGCAGCTGTGCTGAGACGAGGGGATGCTGGGCTTCCTGGCCGCTGTGGAGAGCGCGCAGGCACGAGGCCCAGGGGGTCTCGCGTGGGGCTAGGCTCTGCCCTGCTCCAAGGATGCCCTTTCTAACCAGCTGAAATCATCAGAACTAGATACAATCTCCTTGGAAAATAACAGGAGGCCTCTATTTTACTTGATTTTTCAACTTGAAAATTTTTATTTTCGAATTTTCAACTCCTGTTCCAAGCAGATTTTAAACAAATTAAAGGTTAAAACAAATACTTCTGTTAATAAAAACAATGAAATAAGTATTAGCTTGGAGTCAGACCTAGAAGGGAACTTAATATAAACCCTTCTTTCAACTGCTGAGAAAACGGAGGCCAGAAGAGCTGAAGAAGTGCCCCGAATCCCCAGGGAGCCAGACCCTGAGCGCCCTCGCTGCCCGGGCACCGTAAACTGACGGCCAGAAAGGCCGTGCCGCCTCCTGCGTACCTGAGCTGGGCACAGCAAACTGGGGCTACTAAGTATTTATTCTTCATCTATTGCTGGATGGCCTTGCATGAATACAAAAATTTAAAGTCCAAAGAGCCCTTGGATCACAAATGAACCCATCAGAGCTCATTTTCAGAAATAAGAGATTGGAGCCATGTTTACAACCCCAAAGCTGCACTGTCCCTATGCCACTAGATGGCAGCAAAAACCAGGCATCCAGCTAGAGAACAGAGACAACGACTTGGGAGTATTTTACATTTTCAGTTAATTAAAAACTACCTATCTTTGGAATAGATTCTGTAAATTTTCTGTCAAGAGATAACTTTCAATGAATTTACTAAAATAATTTCATTGGTTTTCAGAAAGACAAGCTAGCTACCATTTCAACCTGATTAAAAGTGACTTTTAAAAAGGAAGCACAGATCCCTAAAGAGAAGGCACAGACAGGAACGGGTGAGGGCGCTGCCTCGCTGCACGCGTGAAACAATACCTGAAGACAGCAGTTGCCCATCCCGAAGCCCATGGCATCCATGTAGATGTGATCTGGCTTAGAGGCCTTCGCCGCCTCGTCATCCTCAGGAAAGGTTTCTATGAATGGAGACGGGGTGTTCTTATCCTTAAATACTGCATTTAAAAAATAAAATAAAAAAAGGAAATGGTGAGACCCCAGGATCCAACACCAATGCAACAGGAACCTCCCCCGCCGCCACCTCCCTGTGGACCTACTTGGTACGTTGATGACAACCTTTTCTCCCCTCCTGTGTCGAATATTTCTTGTCAGGGTGCTGAAAGAGACGCCAAATGTCATAAAATCAGTCACCAAAGACCCATTATGTAAAAGAAGAATTTGATCATATACTAGTAAATGAATGAAATCCGATAACCTTCAAACTACTTCTGAGGCTACTGTACAGGCAATTTATGTGTATCAAGACACTCTGAGGGATCTCTGACGAAGGCTTTACGTGGGTGCTGACTCAAGAACGCCACTCTCTCCCCACTGTCCCCGCTCCTTGTAACCAGACCAAGTGTTTCGAGTCTGCCCTGGTCAGGTCCCACCCTGCCTTTCTAACACTTCCCGCGTGAACTGAACTTCAGTACTTGCTCTCCCCGGGTGTCTCTGGAGCCCCAACACCTCATTCCTCCCACCACAACCTGAGGCTTTAATACTTACCCCCTAGACCTGCAGTGTCGAATCCAGAAACTACTGGGCAAATGTGGCTACTGAACACTTGAAATGGGGCTAGTCCTAATCAAAATTCGCTGTGTGGTTAAAACGCACCAGATTTTGACAATTTAGTACAGAAAATTTTCTTACTTATACTTTTTGAAATATTGAGATTACAAGTTGAATTGATATTTTAGGTATATAGGGTTAGATAAAACATTGTAAAAGTCAGTCTCCATTATTTACTTTTTAAATGTGGCCACCAGAACGTTGAACCACTGTGGCTTCCATGATGATTCTACGGGACAGTGCCACTGTGGACTCGGCTTCTGTGCCGCCTCTTCCCTGACATTGGTCGGGGCCCCTCGGTCAGAAGCACCCTCCTTTCCCCACGCAGTACCCCTGGTGCTGCCACTTTTTAACACAGTGATACTCTATCATTTCTTACAGCTGAGTATCTATCTGGTTTTCCCTTGGCACACGCTAACATTTGAAGTCGGGAACTATGTCTATAAATCTTTGTCTCCCCCACAAGACTTTGCATATGGCAAGTGTGCAGGCCTCTTTAAAAACGAACACTGAGAAGTCCCAACATTCCTAACTCTACATCAGGCTCCTGGGTTCAGGATGACGAGTGAGACTGGAGGTATAAAACCAAGATCAGACTGGTGTAGGCCTTGAAGTAACCTAAAACCCAAGAATTAAACTACAAACTAATAGATCTAGAAGAGAACAGAAGGTAGAGAGTACCTATTACATGCATATGTACATATTTTACCTTATTATCAAGCTAGAGTGGGATGAGTAGATCACATATACTGGTGGTAACTTACAGAGGGAGAAAAAGGTAGAAATAATTAAGAGAAAGCTTCCCAAAATAGGTGTTTACAGGAACTAGGACCTCCCTAGACAAGAATCTGCTCACAAAAGGAGAGGACAGTGGCTAAGTTAATGACTTTAAGATGAGCCGGAAATGGCCCTGGCTGGTTGTAGCTCAGTGGACTGAGCGCGGGCTGGGAACCAAAGGGTCCCAGTTCGATTCCCAGTCAGGGCACATGCCTAGGTTGCAGGCCAGGTCCCCAGTGAGAGCCATGTGAGAGGCAACCATACATTGCTGTTTCTCTCCCTCTCTGTCTCCCTCCCTCTCCCTCTCTCTAAAAATAAATAAATAAAATCTTAAAAAAAAAAAAAAGATGAGCCGGAAATGGAGTCAAGTCTGGTACCAGAGCAACAATCAGGAGGTACAGCACACAATGGGGTGGGGGGTGTGTGTGTGCACACATCTGCTGTCTTCTCTGGTCGATTTCAAAAAGAGCCAGAAATCAGCAAATGCTCAAAGGGGACTCCTGTGCAGGTACATGGTCCCTCCGAGAAGGCAGGGACCTGAGTGAGGGGCATCTGTGTTTGAACCAAAGCCATACTCACCTGAAGCGGGGGTGCTTGTTTATTGCTTCATCAGGAAAGAAGAGGGACTTGGAAGCTCCACCTTCAACTGGATTGGGTTTGAACTCAGGCAGCGTGAACCCGGGGCAGCCTAATCTATAACAAATTTAGAAACTAAATAGACAGGAATTTTTTTCAAGGGTTAATTACACCTGGCCATCACTGCACCTGTGTACCTGTTAAAATAACGTGTGTGTCTTATGCCCCTTTTCCGAGGGTCGAGCACACAAACGTTCTGTAAATACTGGGCCCCATGACAGCCACCCCTTCGCACTTTCTCTTTTCCCCGCGATCTCCTTCTGTGATTCCAGCCTTTTCCTGACCTCGTCAGAGAACTTCCATCCACACACTGTCCACAGCGCACCCTACCGTCTCTTCATTGAACAGCCATAGCACAGAAGTCCCTTCCCTCGGTCCTGTCAACTGTCAGGAGTTACAGGTGCGCTTCCCCCACACACTTCTAAGGCTTCCCCTTTTACTAGCTCTAAACTCTCAATTTCTCTTTTGACCCCCGCACACTGCCACTGCCCCCAACCTCCGGGCAAGTTTTGCCTGAATCTGAGAGGGGTCTGCTGATTTTGTCTCTGCAGGTCACCTGTGAATCCCTCAGGATTAAGCACTGTCTCCACAGGTGTCCTCATCCACCCTGTGGCCGACACCCAACCCTATCATCTACCTGACCTAAAGAAGAGTTTTAATTCCAGCCAGAAACAGGAAGCAATGGCTGTAACCCTAAGTGCAGTGACACCACCAGTTCTTCAGAACTAAGAGTTTTAAGGCCTTTGTTAAGTGTGCAGTGAGGGGAGACAAAGACCAACACGTTAGCGGAAGCAAAACAGGGAAGGTTCTTGTCAGGGCTCTGAACAGCGATGGACTTTTGGTTGAGAGCCAAGACCAGTCTTTGCCTCATTTTCAAGCCCTACCTTTTATAAAATGAAGGGCCAGTTGGCTGAACTTCTGCCTGTGAACAATTGAGTTTGCTGATCTTATCTAGAAAATAGTTCCCAGGGTTGCCGGGAAGCCCTGCAGTGCTGTGTGTTATTTACTGTGAGCCCGCCCCCTTGGGGAAAGTCCTTCAGGGCAGTGACAAACATCCACCGGGGACGGCAAGTCAGAGCTCAGATCACCGCTTCCCCCTAGACCAGGACTGGCCAATGGAGCCTCCCGCTGCGAGGGCAGCGTGAGAACCTGCGGGGTCCCACGCCGGCGCGGTGGTCACTGGTGGCAGGAGGCTCCTGAGCACTGAAATGTGGCTAGTGAACAAGGACTTGAATTCTTCAGTTTTGGGGCACTTGATTAAATTTAAATTGTCACAGACTATAATTCCACACTATAGTTTTGCCTCTTTACAGAGAGAAAAATCACACCATTCACACTTTAAAAAGTGTAAACAATGGCTTTTTAAATAAAGATCTTTAGAATAAAACTTTTAATTTGTCTCAACTCTCCCTCATAATAACTTAAGAAAAAGCTAAATCTTAAAAAGAAAAAAAATGGGAGGGGGGCAGCTATTCTATACGGAGCTATCTCACAGGTAGAAGGTACGTTAGGTTTAATCAGAAGTTCCCACTGCCACAATACTATACATTCCTGAACTTTAAAGTATAAGCTGAAACAATTGTGGTTGGCATCACAAATGTCATTTTAAAACTTGCTAAGTAAAACGCAGAACTCTAATGTTAAGGAGAAAAAGGAAAACTTAAGATACTGACTTTTCCAGGTCCCTGAAACTTGTCAAATGCCATCTGTAACATACTTCTTGGCCTTTATTATTCCAAATCTCATAATAATTACTTCACCAACAGCCTTGGCATCTCTCCTCTCTGCCCCAGGTTTGCTGATTTTGCCATCTCTTGATCTATCCACCTGTCCCATCCTCACCACCCGCCTCACGCGGGCTGCAACTGTCTCCCCTGGGTGCGCCCCTTACCTTACTCACCTCCCGGGGAGCCCCACAACCACACTGACACCGCAGCCCGTGTGAGCGCTGCCGAACTGAACCCTGATGCTATCTGCCCGACCCAGCCCTGCCAAGGTCTCCCATTGCTTTTAGGATAGCAACCAAAATTCTTAGTTAACACAATCTGGCCCACCAACCGTCTGCCCAGCATCACCTTACCCCGTACTTCCACTTCACTCTCAACATCCTTGTCACACCAGCCAGCCTTCTAGTTCTCCAGAGGCCCGTGCTCCCCGGCTCATCCTAGGATGCATGTCCATCCCTGCTGCTCCCTCTCCCTACGACATCCCTTCCCACCCCACTATGAAACTCCCACCAGAACGTAGGCCGTCACTCCAGTCATCCTCCCTGGGAGGGGCCTTTCTCGGGGGTGCAGAGGCTGTCAGAGAACCCTGTCACACTCCGTATGCTCCCACCCCTTCACTACTTCCACTCGCGGCCGCAGCCCTCACTGCACGGGGTCTGGGGTGCAGCAGGCACTCTGACGTCCGCGAGTGAATGGCAGTCACGATTTCTCTACCTCCTCCTTCAAACATCAGGGCAAAGGAACATACCAATTCTCTCCCCAAAAACCTGTCTACCCTCACCCAGCTGGGGGCGGTTCTATTTCTGGCAGGGAGTGGGGCGTGGCCTGCACAAATGGAACGAAGGAATCACAGAAAATAAGAGATGGTTTTCTAAATGTTTGGTGAGTTGCTTAAAATAGATTTCAACTATTCAGACGTGACCATGGAAATTCTAAAAAATTCTCATTCAAGTGTCCTTCTGTGAGTAATGGTATGGCTCTGCCTGTGTTCACTACAAACACTTATCAGAAAAACAAAGAAGGTATGAAAATACGTTCAAACTGTTCCAGGACATGGATACCAATCCCTAAAGCTCTTCTGAACTTTGAGGAGATAGGCATGCTTTGTGCCATTCTAGCAGGTATCTAGTATCAATCAATCAGATTGACCATTTGGTATAACTCTATTCTTACATATAGATCCTGTGTATAATTGTAACATATTTATGTACCTCATTGTAAGCTGAGAACATAACCTCACTATTTATATTTCCTCTTTTATGAATTTTGGCCATAACTAGATTTGATGACAAACCTAAAATTTTCCTTTCAGCACCATATCCAAACATGTCCTGATGACCGCCTCCCCCCACCAGTCCATAGTTAATTTGTCAACAGTGCCCTGGGGGCCAGCCCTCCAACAGGTGCCCCTTTGATTGGCCGCCAACGTCAGTATTTGCTGGTAGGCGAATCAGTGAGAAGAGCCCTTGATCATCATCAGGGAACTCAGCGACTCCTTCACAGGGTCAGAGCTGCGTGGCATGAGGACGTGCTGCTCCCGCCACCCTGCCTGGGGTGGTGCTGCCACATGCTACCCAGTCAGCCTGTCACTGTGGTCCTCGTGCCTTTCCCACCAGGCCCAGAGGACGGCTCTCACCACAGCGTTCCGGGCCACCGCCGCCCACTAAAGCCGGTGTGCAGGTTTTGCCTGCAGCTCTAACGTTAGAGTCCGCCCAAGGCAGGACTGTGAAGAATGACCTGTCTGTAACGTATGAGAACTGCAGGGCCAAAGGCTTGGCCATGACTTGCTCTCCTTATAACCTAGTGTCTGCTGGGACAGGTTCGTGGAGGAACTAACCTGGGAAATGAAGTTATTGTGCAAAGAGCTTGATTTTCTTTTAATAAAGAAGTCGCCTCCTTCCGGCGTTTTCTCATATTGTCTTCAACGGTGTTGAACTCGGACATGGTCCCTCCGTACGGCTGTCCGGGCGTCCCTTCAATCATGTAACTGCCGTACTCTGGTCTCCACAGTGTAGGGTGGCTACAGAGGAGAAAACAATCCACTCCATCCTATTCTTTCGCTGCAGTCTTCTCAATTTTTAGAAGTTGTTTTTTTTTTTAAAGCTGCCTCAATAACTTCAAAAATTATTAGGTATAAATGAAGCTACAAACTTCTTTATAATTCCCAAAGACCACTAATTTTTCACAGTTCTAACTAAGTAAGGGTTAAAAGTACAGCACCCAAAATGTTCACAAGTAACCGAACAGGCACACAGCGGGGAACACGCTGTCCAGGACGAGTCCGTCCACTGGGCAGGAAGGAGATCCCGCCTGCGCCTGTGAGGCCCGCCTACGTGAGGCCCGAAGGCAGACGCAGCCTACCCAGCTCTGGTGAGCAGGGACGGGCCCCTTCACCTCTGTCTACTTAAATATTTACTAAACATCCCACTGGCCAAACAAAACCCATCTGCAAGTTTTATCTGGTACTACAGTTCGTGATTTCAGTAACACTATGGCAATTTTTAAAAGCTTAATACTAGTAACAGGCTTTATATTGAGTTTACTATTCTAAGTGCTTTAATCTATTAAAGAATTTAAAGTGTCAACACCATACATGGTAGATACTATTATTATTCCTACCGTACAGATGGAGAAATTGAGCTGCAGAGAAGTTAAGTAACTTGCCTAACGTAACCCAGCTGTGAAGCACAGGAACCAGAGCCTGGGCTCGACACTGCCACGCTATCCTGTCTCCTTCACATCTGAGGAAAGAGTCTGTTTTTGTACTTCCAACAGTTTCGAAAACACTAAGACAAGTCTTCAGCTTACTTTGGGTTTGTCCTTTCCCCCTTTTCTTGTAGAGTTTCAAGAAGTTCCTCTCCAGACAGGATCAACTGGACTTTTTCCTGCTCATGATCAAAAGACACCAACATGTACTCCACCTATTGACGAGAAGGGCAGAAAAAGGAACGCTCGTTCAGACTGGTGCTCAGTGTGGCCTTTAGGAGAAGGCAGGAAACGTGTGAAGTTCAGAAAGGATCAACAGTAACTCGAGACTGTCACATAGCCTTACACTACAGCAAATAATAAGCACTTGCATGGTATGAGGGCCTCGAGAAAACGGCCAATGGCGGCACTGTGTGAGGACAAGAACCCCCGAATCTCGGTTTCCTCTTCCCCATGTTCTACTTGACATCCTCTACAGAAAGGCTGAGGTGCCTATTTTGACAAATTGTACTTCAAGAGAGAAGGATTTCAAAGCTGAGATTCTTTATAGCTGCGAGAAATCAAAATTTTTTTCAGTTTTATTTTTTTAATTTCATCTTTACTGTATTTTTTTTCCCATTGCCATTTAGTCCCCTTGCACGCTCCTCCCCCAGCAGTCACCACACTGCTGTCCCCGCTCAGCTGACTGACTCTAAGTTTATGGAGGTGGTTACCTGGACACTCTGGTCAAGGTACATTATCTTTACTTACAGGCAGAGGTTCTGTAATAACCCCAGTGTAAGCCCTACTACAGGAGAGTCCAACACACCAATACGGAGCAGTTATTTTAGGAGTTTCCACCATTTAGTTCGGGTTTTTCAATAACAACGTAAGACAACTTTCCAACTCCAAAACCAGATTAAACTGACAACGCAGGGTGCACTGGTGTGTTCACAACAACACCTGAGGGAACTCTGACAAAAACCAACAGTTCACTACCAAAGGAAGACTTTCCTGGGCAGAGCACAAACAGAACCTGCTTTTGCTTTCCCTGAAATCACATGCTTTAGATCGTTAGTGATATAAACAGTGAAGATTACAAATCACCACGACTGAAATAAAACACATGTGATCCTTACACAAGGGAAAGGCACGGAACTGGGTCATTCAGGCAAACATCTGCGAGTGCCTTTTGCGCAAGACAACGAGGAGGCAAAACGGTGCCCCACAAGGCAGACCAGTACACAGACAGGTTTTGTTTGGTTTATCCCAGTATTTAAATCAAGGTTTAAAAAAAGGCAAGCAACAACATATCTACCTGCCCGACAGTTCACACGTGAATCCAGATTCTGGAGCCCCGCAGGGCTGGGGCCGGCTGCTCTCCTTCCAGGGGGCGCACTGCGGTCTGCAGGGGCCTATCCCCCCATTTATGTGCACCGGCCCAGTCTTGGAAGGCATTTGGCCCAGCCGTCCCCATTGTAGACGATCAGAAAACTGTTCTGCCCTTTTGCTAAGAAATATAATTATGAAGGGGAAAAAAGCTAGTAATGACAGGAAACAGCCTGGCAGGTTTAAACAACAACAGACAAGTAAACTTTCAATTAACTTTCATGAACTGAATGTTTGTGTCCGCACCCACCCCCATCCAAATGTTGAAGCCCTTACTCTCCAATGTAAGGGTGTTTGAGGTGAGGCCTTAAGGACAATTAGGTCAGGAGCGTAGAGTCCTCATGATGGCCTTCATGCCCTTATAAAGAGGTGAGGCCCTGGTGGGCAGCTCAGTTGCTTGGAGTATCTCCTGAAAGGCCAAGGTTGAGGGTTCGCTCCTTGGTCAGGACACATATAAGAACCAACCACTGAGTGCACAAATAAGTGGAACGACAAATCAATGTTTCTTTCACTCTCTCTCTAAAAATAAATCAATAAAAAATGTATTAAAAAAAGAGATAAAAAATGATTTCTTTTCACTCTGTGAGGATACACCAAGAAGGCAGCCCTTTGTAAGCCAGGATGAGGGCCCTACTTGGAACTGAGTCTTCCAACACCTTTGACCTTGGACTTCCCAACCTCCTGAACTTTGAGAAATAAACCTCTGTTGAAGCCAGTTTATGGTGTTTTTTACAGCAGCCTGAACTGACAAAAAAAAAAAAAAAAATGAGTTTAAGTTCCCATTCATGCTCCTTGACTAGAATTTTTTAGTTAAAAAAAATAAATAAATAAATAAATAGGTAAGACTACTTGATTTAGGTACATGAACCGGAAATGTGAAATTTGTATCTGTACAATCACTCAATGTCAAATGCTTGAAACCTCCAGGCTGCAGAATCTGGAAGTGCTCCCAGTTTTAAGTACAAGTTTTCAGATAACACCTACAGATCCAGGATTCCTGAAGAGCTAAAACATGATGGAACAGGAAACTTTGCTAAGTCTCAGGATGGGTATATGAAAATACAGGTATGAGAAACAAATTTACCTTTAAATGAGCACAATGAGAAAAGGCATACCATTTGCAGATCCAAACCTTCAAACCCATCATGCAAAGTAGGCATGAGCACCCTTTTTATAGATGGGCAAAGAGGCTCAGAGATGCTAAGTTTCCTGAGGCCACAGCGTTAGGGCAGGGATTTGAACCCAGCTCTCTCTGGCCTCAGCACACCTTGCTGCTAGGACTATAGAGGATGCCAGTCTTGGCTAGTGATAAGCTTTTAAAAAGTTGTTGTAAGCTATATGAAGAAGGGAAAGGTTATAATAACCACTGAAAAGCTCTCAAATTGATTACACTTTCATTTTATGAAGTAGGCTTGACATTGTATCATAGTAGCTGAGATGTAACAGTTCATGGTCATAGATTTAAATAGATGGGACGGCCCATCTCTTAGGCCCAACACAGAGCACACTACAGCATTCCTAACTCTCCCAGCGAGAAGGAATCTTCTCCCTTCAGTACTTCCTCCTTCCATCACCTGTTCCAACACGTATGCCATCGGAATTAAGTTATCTTCTTCACCAGATAACCTGCTTCCTGAAGATGAAAAGAAACTTCCCAGCCTACTGGGTTCCCATCATTCACTATCACAATGAGCAAGAACTTCTATACCAACTGCATACCCTCAGTTGCAATAACGTTTCTTAGTGTCCGATTTCTGAAATTGCCGAAGTCCTTAGTTTTCAAAACACTCTTAGCCTACTATTTAGAGCCTGGGCAGGGCAAAAAGAACAAAGAACTTAAACTCAGTCTGAGTTTTAAATATCAGCCAAATGGGTGACATTTAAAATACTAACAAATCAAACTCCTTAATTAAAAAATAATCATTCATGATCTTATTAAGTAAATGAAACAGAAAAACATCAGAATATTTATCAAATGGGAAAGAAAAACAAACTTACTTTTAGTAGCCTTAAGAATTCCCTGAAGATTTTTCAAACTTACATTTAAGGTGTTCTGAAGTAACTGTCCCCTTTCTACACCAGTGTTTACAATGGTTCTTTAACCTCGTGGCTTTCTGTTATTTTGTTTAATCCTTCCCCCACCAACTTCGATATATTTATGTTTATTTCCAAGTCTAGTTCATACAGTCAAATAATTAACTCAATCTTTAAGAGTCAAACTGGAGCTGAACTGGATTTTGGTTCAGTAACCTACTTGTTAAGAGATAATAAAAAATGATATAATAAGACAATCCTCACAGTCCCATCCCCTCTGGCTATTGTTAGATTATTCTTAATTTCAATTAATCTGGTTATATTTTGTTTGCTTTTTTCTTTCGTTGATTATGTTCCAGTTAAAGGTGAGATCATATGGTATTTGTCCCTCATCACCTGGCTTATTTCGCTTAGCATAATGCTCTCCACTTCCATGTAGACAACTGTAGTTGAACAACAATAAAGTAATGAAAAAAATCATAATGAATTTCATGTTAAAAAAAAAAAAAGACAACCCTTTCCCAGTACAAAATACCTAAAGCTGCAGTAATTTACTTTTCTATTTCTGGACATTTGTCTCCAACCTAAATTTTCTTTATGCATCCAAAGGATAAGAGGAAAAGACAAAATTAAAGAGAAAGTAACAAAACAGGATACAGAGGCCCGTCTGTTCACAACACAGACTCTAAGGATGAACCTGTTTTAGCTCCCAGACTTCGAATATCACGTGGGCTGTTCACCCAGAGTCGCAGCGACATCCTGTGGGGCGCACACGTATGACTCGAGGAGTGTGTGCCCACGGAGCATTATTAATGGCTCTCACAGTGACGAAGTCAGGCTCCCATAATGAAGGCATCATTTGGAAGAAGCAAGAACAGCACTGTTCTCAGTACACAGACCACAATGCCCTAGGCGTACCTGAGGGACACGGCTCTCTGGTGCCCCTCGGTTATCTCTTTAAATGGGGGAGAGTGAGCCCCATAAAAATAACCTACCTCTCCTTGTGAGACGCTCCATTTTTTTAAAATGTACACAATGTTTTCTACAAACGAAAATTAAAATCCTTTACATTTCACTGCTAAAGGGTTATGTGGCTAAATTTTATCCGCTAGAATAATAGTCACTAATGAGCTGCTGAATCAAAGACAAAGGCACATTCAAAAGGCTATTACACAGTTTACACTTACATACTGTTGGTAGGAATGGCCTGGACAGAGTAACTCTCTAGTCATTTAATACAGGTTTGGACAAGCACAAGGTGTGCTATGCTCATCTGAAATTAGGCCAATAAATATAATCTTAATTGAGGGTGATGTAAGTACCCAGTACACTGCTGAACACAAACTGTGAAATACTCAAGGCATTCAAGTTCAAGATAACAGTTAAATATTAACTGTTAATATCACAGTATTAAAATTTTTAGTATTTATGTTGTCGTTAAATGACACTTACCCATAGTTTAAAATCAAAGTTTTCCTTTTTAAAATAACAAAAACAAGCCCTGGCTGGTGTAGCTCAGTGGATTGAGCGTGGGCTGGGAACCAAAGGGTCCCGGTTCGATTCCCAGTCAGGGCACATGCCTGGGTTGCGGGCCACGGCCCCGTGAGGGCCATGTGAGAGGCAACCATACATTGCTGTTTCTCTCCCTCTCTTTCTCCCTCCCTTTGCCTCTCTCTAAAAATAAATAAAATAAATAAATAAAATCTTAAAAAAAAAACAACAACAACAAAAACATTTTTGATATTATACCATTACGGTAAGGGTTTCAGGTAGCTTAGAATTTAAGGAATGGCTAAACATTTTATGAAATACTAATTTTACAATATTCTACTCTCTGGGGGTGAAAACACTGCTTAATTAGGAAAACAATCTAGCTCTGTAAGACCCCGAAGCAGTTATAGGCAGTTCCCTACTTAGGGAGGTTATACTTTTGTCTCTCGCCACCCTACTGAAATCTGAATTCAGGGTGCAGGGCCAGCTCCTTCACTCACTGCCGGCTCTCTCCCACTGGCCCAAGCCTGCAGTCTCGACTCCCACTGGAACCACCTGCTGCTTCTCAGAGACCCAGTTTTCTCCTTACGCTAACTCTAAAAAAAGCCCCCTGCCATTTTAAGGGGTAAGGCTCCAGTGAGAGTTGATGACCAAATCAGTGCCAAAAGAGCATCTTGCTGCCTCCCTTACTCCCCCACCTGCTCTGTCCCTTCACCCCCTCAGGAAAGCCCCGTGCTGGGAATACTGTGGAGAGCGAGGCAGGTGTGGTTCCTGTTCTCGAGCTTATACTGTGGCTGGAGCCACAGTATTAACACAATAGGGCCAAATGGTCTGTGAGAGTGCTTGAGACGTGCACACTGCGAGGAGAGCTGGATCCAGTCTGGAGATCAGAAGGCTTCCGGGAGGAAAGCGCCTGCCCAGGCAAAGGAGAGGGTCTGCTGCCGCCTGAGTCTAAACACCGCCTCCCACAGGGCCCCGTGCTTTCCCTGACCACCATTCTCACTGCTGCAGCAGAATCACCTGCCTGGCTGGTCAGAGATGCAGATGAACTGGTCCCAACCCACAGAGGTCAGGCCACAACAGTCCTTCTCTGGATGATATGCTGTTTTAAAGCTAGTGACCATGCTTTCTGTCCAGAAGACTGGTTCCTCATATGGCAAAATATTAATGAGCAGTATTTTTGAGCACTCTCAACCATCTAATTGGATGGCATCCATTTTTATATTTAGCACAATATGGACACTTGGAGGGCCCAAAAAGGTGCTAGCCACAGATACACCTTTTTTTTAAAGATTTTATTTATATTTCTTTTCAAAGAGAGGGGAAGGGAAGGAGAAAGAGAGGGAGAGAAACATCAATGAGTGGTTGCCTCTCACATGGCCCTCATGGGGACCTGGCCCGCAACCCAGGCATGTGCCCTGACTGGGAATCCAACCAGCGACCCTTTGCTTCGCAGCCCGTGCTCAATCCACTGAGCCACACCAGCCAGACTACAGATATACCTTTTTTAAAAAATCACCTATATTTAGGGAAGACCTGAATGACAAGACCAAAAGAACCACTGAGGTTAAAACAATGGATTCACGTCAGCAAGAAATTCTAACACCGATGTACTAAAATTTTCCATGGCTCAGAATTCGGTTTCAGGCGGACCCCCAGGTTAGCCACGTCTAAGGCTGCTGCTGCTGCTATCAAAACCACTGTTTTATGTGGTAACATCTGAGCACTTCGGGGAAGCAAGTATAAAGCAGAAATTGTAACATGCTTTTTGTATTGTTGTGTGTATATTTCAAACTGGTAGTTGTTGATATGTCAAATTAAACTGTCCTATGTCTCCCAAAGAAATGTTTTAGTAGTGCAGTCTCAAGTTATATCAAATTCTTACAATGTCAGGCAAATTCACTCTCCCCCCAGCCATCACCATGAAATGTCACTGTACACCACGGAATTGTACAGGTGAGCTCTGAAGAAGTTTACACTTTTAGAAACCAAAACCAATGTGGCCTCACCCTGTCCTTATCTTTGCTGGTCTCCTAGAACAGGACTTCAGCAAACGAACAATTAATTTCCTTTATGATTAGGTGAACTAACTTCCTTGAATCACTATCTTGGCCCACATTGAGAAAACAAATTCTTCACATGCCAAGATTAGTGATATGAAGCCTCAGTAAAAAATTTTAGGACTTTGAAAGAGAACCTGGGAGCTGCTGGAAAAATTGTGGTGACTCTCATAAGGGGGACAACGACACCTTTCACTAAAGTAAAAAAAAAAAAAAAAAAAAAATCATGCTGTCACTTACCAGGCATGTGTGGCTATTTAGAGTTAAAATTAATAAAATTCGGTTCCCAAACCCCACTGGCCAACTATGGACTGGCGCACACTGGCTAGTGCGAACATTCCTTTACTGCAGGAGGTCGTTCTGGACAGCACTGGACAGAACCCAGGAAACACAACCTTTGAACTGTGCCTGGACCCAGGGATTCGTTACACAGGAAGCCCTGAATGTAGATCTGCTCTTTCACGGCCTATGGATGGAATGAGACATTTCACTTCTGGCCCTGGGAATATACATTGGCTGACTGGTTTTTTTTAAACCATACCACTGCACTTCAGGCCTATGTGAGTAGTGATTTTCCAATGGTTATAAAGACCATGCTATGTGACTCCTATTATTTCTGAACCAAATCTAACAGACCCCAACCAGTCTTCTCACACCAACGAAACTCACAAGAAGTAGCACATCAAGTAAAGTTATCAATGGCGATGTTTGCTATGGATGCCAAGGTAATGGAGATAGCTGGCAACTGAGAAACCTGAACCTAAACCCGAAGACTCTCCTCCTAAAGAAACGACACTGTAAATGTAAGTCGTTTCTATTGACCTCAGACCACCTGTACTTCAGACTACAGTCTCTGGGTTCCAAGGACAAGTGAATTCCTGGGAACATACTCCCCTGCCTGAGTCCCAGTTACCTCGTGGCTGACAAGAAAGGAGGCATCCTGTTCCCCAGAGGCCGCTCTGGATCAACGGCTCTGCGGTGCTGAGCTGGATGCGGGGTAGGAAGAGCGTGAGGGAGTAAGGCCACATCAAGAGCCTCTGAGGTGGCTCCTACCGGGTGCAGAAGAGCTTAGGACTTTAGCAGAGGCATGGCTATTGCTAGAGAGAACACTCTCCACGGTGCAGCTCAGCTCAGGGCCTGATGCACTTACTAGAGCTGAGTAAGCAAGAAAGCAAGTGACATGTGTTTATAAATTAGGTTGGCCTAACTTTAGGGACTGCCTGTGCGAAAATCAGGGTTTTAGTTCTCAGGCACAGGTACGAAGAAAGGAAAGAGTGCTTCCTAAAGAGACTGTGAGAATGAATGCTACAACATAGGACTTCTAACTCCCAAGTAACTGCTGTGCTCAGAGGGGGCCCACCATGTCCCCAGTGACAGTGATTCAGGACCTCTAAGTTTAATGCTAGTCCACCCTCACAAGAATCTGAGCACACTCACTCTTGCACAATCACCTCTCATAAAGGCAGCACCAGGGCTTCCCTTCAGGAATTACTCCTGGATGACAGGGCAGCTCCCGCCAATGGACCTGCTTCAGATGGGATTTGGAAGATGGAGGCTCTTGCTACATAAACTCCTGCACTGCTGTATTTGAAACGCATGTTAAAGGAGCAAAAATCAGAGGTAAGTCCAAGTTCCTGCCTTGGGCCTCTGATTCTGGCCCACTACCCGCTGCCCTGGGATGAGGCGGGCACAGGCTGCATAACTATCAAGTGAGGTCAGCTTGATCTTCACACAAAGGGCGCATCCGTATTTGCCTTTTCATAGGGCTCCACAGCCAGCAGCAGATTAGCTGAGAAGGCCGTGGCCACGTTACTAACCCTGTTAGCATCTGTCCTGCAGACCGAGAAATCTACCGAGCACATCCAACTTCAGAGTTCTGAAAGAACGCTGGCTCGGTGGTGAGTGTCCGTCTCCGGCAGTGTGCTTGGCAGCTGCTGCGCTACCTGCTCCCTAAGGAGGGGATGGTGGCGGTCCCCAGCGACCCAGCCATCCTTGCACAGCTGCTGTGGGCCACTGATTCTTGCAGGTAGGTCTACAGTGTGACGGAGGGGGGCGGGGAGGGGGGTTTTAGACGTAGGCCAGTATGTTACCCTTGAAGAAAGCATGAGCTCTGGAAGCCTAGCCAGGGGCAGTGCCCCCTCCCAGATTCACCACTAAACTGGGGACTGAAAGCCTAAGGTCACTCCTGTTGAAAAAGTGCTGCTGAGACGGCTGGGATGCCCAGGGAACGGTTCCTGCCACTTCAGGCCCTGACAAGAGCAGCCTAGCCCTTCTCTCAGACCGCTATGCTGCCCCGACCAGGGACCTGGCCCTGCAACCCAGGCACGTGCCCTGACCAGCCTGACCGTGAGTCAACCGCCGACCTCTCACTTTGCAGGACAACTCTCAACCACCCGAGTGACAGAGGATTCTGCTGACACGAAGCACGCCCTCGATCTGGTGTTGGGCAGATCCTAGGAACTTCCTGCATCAGCCAGTGTGAGCAGCTGTCAACTTCCTGGAGGAAAAAATGCCTTGAAATTTGGGGGAGTTTAAATATCATCTAGTTTTCTCTCTTCACTTTGTCTTAAACAAGTACTTGGTTTTATTAAAAAGATTCCATAATATATAGTAAAGGAAAAAAAAAGGAAAGAATGCTGGTATTTCATCAGAAGGGAATCACTGGCTATCTGGTAACGAAAAATACTTACGCCTGCGTTTGTGGCTTTAAGACATTTATATTTTCATTCAGAAACAACCTCCTGTCCCCATCCCCCCAAAACACCTACTTTCTTTGTGGACACCACCCCTTCCTCTATTCTTCCTTCTTTCCCTCTCACCTTCACGTTCACTCGGGCTAGAGCTGCGACCACTGTCACAGAGCCCCTTTCCTCCTGGCTATCGGGACGCGCTCCCTGGGGGAGCAGCCAGGAGTGCAGGCTTTGGAGTCATCTGCTTGAATCTTAGTAACTCTTGAGTTTCCGTGTTTTCTTTTGTAAAACGGGGGTAGGGGATAACAGCTAGCTCACAGAGCCACTGGGGAGGATTGCAGAAAATAATGCATGAAAAGTGCCCTCAACGGTAGTAATTACACACACAGCTCAAACGCCAGTGGTTATTACTTTCTAGCCCTCGGGCAGGGATACACTTAATGAGGCAGAACAGTGTCTTATAAATGTTTTTTGAATTCTGGTTACAACCATTTAGTGGGCCATGGTAGGTTGCAATCAACGATATAAAAAAACTTGGAAATAAAGTAGAATAAAATATCAGAATATGTCACTTATGGGAAGGGAAGTACTGTTTTACCAATACTGTTCCAAACAGTTTCAAACAGCATTTGTTCGGGTACCACTGGTCTCAGTCAAAGGTGAAGGCTGCCAGAGGAGAACACTGCCTAACTCCGCAAGAAGGCAGACCTGGCTGGGATCCTTCACCCAGCGGATCAAGTCACTCCCCTCCCTGAAGCTTGCAAGTGGTGCACTCAGCAAAAAATCCAAAGCCCCTGCCAAGAGCATTCGGCCCATCTTTTGGCCTCTGCCTCCTCCATTTCAACCACCACCACCACCACCACCACCACCACCACGCAGCCACACTGGCCACCTTTCTGTTCCTCCAACAGCCACTTCAGGGCCTTGACACACTTTCATTCTTTCTGCCGGGAAGATTTTACCTCAGCCCTTCAAATAGTTGGCTCCTGTGGGTCTCAAGACCAGTTTTCTCTTCAGAGAAACCTTTGCTGACACCCCCTCTTCTTGTCCCCACCCTCAAGGGGCCCCAACCACACTAGTGCCTCTTGGACTTGTGCACGGTGGTTACCCTGCCCGGGGCAATCTTAATTTATCCCCTATTTTCACACATATTACAATTACAGGCATTTGGAATGTGTTCTGATCTCTGGGCCCTAAGTTTCATCATCTGGAAAATAAGAAAAAAATGTCCTTTGCAGCTCAGTTCTACTATTCTGTAATTAAACTCTTCCGGAAATCCTCTTAGTATATAGCCATCAAATTTTTATTTCACTCTCAAATACATTACTCTGCGTTGCCAGGAACGTAATTTCATTCAAATGCATTTTCTTGTTACTTATAGTTTATCCCCTCTTTTAAGCATATGATCTCTTAAAAAACTGTCAGTGTGTATCAGTGGAAATCTAAAATCGATTACATGCTCTTCCACTATCAATAGGAAGACTAAAGACAACTTCACTTTCCATTAAGGCTTCAGGCTTCATCAGCAACTTTATTTGTAACCAGAGTCCAAACTGAGCCAGGCCCGGGAGGCCCACGGGCTGCACCTAGGTCTGCTTTTCACAGCTGCTCTCTGTGAACCGGTCTCTCGTTGCTGTCTCACATGACTTTTTGTAGTTCATCCTGAGCTGGGAAAGGAGATGAAAGAGCTTGCAGGAATTGTGTATGAAGTCGGTGACCTCTGGGGAAGGACTGGAGGTGCTTCCAGGAGTCAAGTGCACGAACTCTGTACTTATAGGACTTTGGTTTACTTTATGAAGTCAGCAGATCATGACACCTAGATGGCCAAGTTCACCTGACCAAAGTGGCCCTGGGGGCACAGAGGAGAGGACTACCATGCTTAGCACAGGGAGGCCCGCTAAAAAGTGCTACATCAGGTCCCCAACCTCTGTGCCTGTTAGGAACTGGGCCGCACAGCAGGAGGTGAGCTTGAATGTAATCCGGAAACCCCTCCCCCGCCTCCCACTGTCGTCTGTAGAAAATCTGTCTTCCACAAAACTAGTTCCTGATGCCCAAAGGGCTGTGGACCTTTGTGCTAGATAACATCACACGTTCCAAGTATCCGATTTGTGTAAATATTTAGAGACACAAATGAAGGAAGCACCCTTAAATAGCCTCTTTAGGTCATCTGAAACTTACAGTTCTCTCAGAGTATATACTTTACAAACAAGATTTAAAAAAACAAACAGAAACATCCCTTAACTTTGCAGTGTTTAAGGTCAACTGCTACAACCTCTAACTCTTTAAAAAGCTTCCAAGAAGTGCCAGCCAGCTTTCACAGGTACTTTGTGATCTTCAATGCCTCATCAGCATCAGAATCCATGAAGTTTTATGTGCCCCAGCCCATGACCCCCGTGGGTGATCCAAAAGTGGCAGAGTCGCAGCTCAGCTGAGTCTTACTAACTTCCAGGAAAAGGGTCATGGGATGTCTCTTGCTTTAGGGTTTTGTTTTAGAGCTGCTAAATCAGCATCCAGTTCAAAAAGAAGTTAACTGACTCCAAAGGACTGAAAAAGGAGCTGGGGGAAGGGAGACAGAGAAGACAGTGGATCTTTGTGAGTACTTATGTAATCAGGAACATCTGGTTTGGGGGTTCTTCTGCAATCTTGTTGTGGAAGTAAGTTCAACTTCCAAACCCTGACCATAACGGACACAAGTATCTAAATACAGATAGCTCTCCAAAGAGGGTCCAACGAAGTGGAGCCTTTGCCATATGAACTCTCCAAGGGTACAGTGATCTAAAACCAAGTTTTCCAGATACTTAAAAAGATGTAACCAAAATGAGCTCTTCTGGCTAGAAGTTTGAGGCTTATTCATGTTTCCCCGTCTTCTTAAACAATATCTGAGAAAGCCGACCTTTAAGTGGAGATTCAGGGCCATCATCCCAGCATACTTAATCCATCACAATCGGTTTCAATATACAACAGAGATAACGCAGCAGTCACAGAGATACTGCTTAAGTGACCCAAGCTCATATGCTTTCTCAGTTCAATCCTGATTTCAAGGACTCTGCAAGCTGTGAAAACACGCATGGGCTCTGTGCTATTAATTTTGGCCTGAAACCAATTTTTGCTCTTTTCCCAAGTTCCTAATATGTTTGAAATAGGTTGTTGCCAAAGGCTCCATTTCTGTCTAACAGGGAAATCCAATGGCTTCAGTTCAATTCCCATCCTTCCACACACAGCAGTCCTACTGTGCTTGTCAGGATCCCACACCAAGTCCCTGTCCCTCACCTACGTATTCACCAGGGGTCTGGGTGCCAGCAGCGTTTCCTCGCTCTGGGCCACCTTGCTCTCCATCTTTAGGTCGTGGCTGCGCGGGCGCACACACAGCCAGCTCAGATCTTGCTCCAGCTGTCTCTGCACTGTCCACCCGGGAGAGGTAGCACTGGGCTCCTTAAATTATGGGTTCTAACCATGACCCAAACCAGTTCCCTCAGAAACTACCTCCACAGGGATTCGTCCTCAGTTGGTAATCTAAGCTAGGACCTGGGTGAGAGACATAGCCAGGTGCCAGGTACTCAGACTCCCCCTCAGAGTGGCTCCTTAACACGCACACTATTTCTAGAGCCTCAGGCTGGACTCCTCTCTCTGTAGCGATGTCCTGTGCAGTGTGGGCCCGTGGCCCCTAGTGACCCTTCCAAACTCATTTTCACACTGTTACCAAAGGGATCTATCTAGAAAAAGAAATCTCCTTGTACCCTTCCTGAACTTAAAAATGCCCTCATGAGCTATTACAAGGGGCTTCAACAGCCTGAACCCTGCCCACTTTTCTAACCCCAACTTCCGGCCGTTCCCTGGTCCCTGCTTTAGTCCTATGTTTTAGCAGTACTCCCTCAACTTTAGGCACCTTCATAAAGTCACATTTGCACATACCCTTTGAGAGCCTCCCCGATGAACCCCCATCTATACTTCCAGGATCTCCATGTATAAAGCAAACCCACCCCACCGACCACTGGAATTCTTCAAGGGCAGAGAGCTTCTCTCTTTTCTTGGTTTCTCTCTTTAACCCCATGACGTAGCACAGGAAGTATTCAATACGTAGGAGGTATTCAATAAGCACTTTTTAATTTAAAAGTCATCCACCATGGAAACAAAGGCTTTAGTGTTTTACCACATATAAGTAAAAGTTAAGTCTTAGCTTTTCTAAGAGAAACATTTTGTGATACCGTCTTGCTTTTTATAAAAAAGCTGTAAGGCTTAAATAGAAATGAGAACGCTAAAGAAAAAAAGATTCTAGAAATCTAATATCTATGGCTTTATGATTAGATTAGTTTCTCAGTAGCCAGTAAAATACGTTATCTTAGAAAAACGCTAAAACCCAGCCCTGGCTGGTGCAGCTCAGTGGATTGAGCGCGGGCTGGGAACCAAAGGGTCCCGGTTCGATTTCCAGTCGGGGCACATAACTGGGTTGCGGGCCAGGTCCCCAGTGAGGGCCATGTGAGGAGCAAACATACATTGCTGTTTCTCTCCCTCTCTGTCTCCCTCCCTTCCCCTCTCTCTAAAAAATAAATCTAAAAAAAAAAAAAAAAAAAAGCTAAAAGCCAAAAGGTGATAGGGCAAGGAACTGGGCTCTACCATTTCTGGATAATATGCATTTCCTGATTTTCATTAGTTGTATTGAGTTTAAAGCATTCTGTCAAATTGTTAAAAGATATAATTAGAAATACACACAAATATATGTATCTATATAAAAAAGTGTGCAATTCAAAAACAAATGACAGGATTTTTCCAATTTGTCTTACAGATGTGAAACTGTGGTCCTAAAAACTTAAGTTCCATATCTAAGATCATACAACCATTTGAGAGAAGACTCAGGGCTTGGACTCCTATCTTCGATTAAAAGTCCATTCTGAAAATGTATGCAAACTTTCAAAATAATTGTGTTTTCACCAAATACCTGGTCAATATAGGATGATAACAGTGATACCAAGTGTTGAACCTTATATTATAAGAGCAAAGAAAATCCTGACTTAAAAAATCTATCTACATCTTGGTTGCTGGAGATACAACCACACGGGCAGCCAGACTTTGGACAAAGTTTACAGACAAAGGAGAGCAGAGCTGAGAGAACAGGTCTTCCACTTCTGATCAAGATGGTGTAACAGCAACCAGTTTTACCCTCCCATCTGAAAGGGGGAGGGTAGTGCGTGCAAGCGAGCACGGGCAGGCAAATGAATATGAATGACAATATAAAAGAATAGTTTTTTCAAGACAGTGGACATCAGATAACCAAGGGCAGAGATCCCTGATATGGGGAGAGGGAGATTAAGCGGGCCCTACAATTGCCCCAACTTACTGAGGAGAGGCTCTAGAATACGGCAGAGAGGTGAACCGGAGCTTGGAGCACTCCTGAATTGAAGAGATGGAGCTGAAGGTCTGAGGAAACCAACCAGTTAGAGTTCACAGGACCAAATAAGTACCAAAGAGAAGAGAGCTGCACATAAAACCCCAGAGAGCTGAAAAGGGAACCCCTTAAGGATTCAGAAGTAAATCAACCCATGCATGTGAAGCAAGCACTCAAAGCTGGGATGGAGTGTGTTCCCACAAATCATAATGGAATAACTCCTAATTCAGGGCCATTGGGGAAAGTACTCATGAAGGACTTGTCTTAGTAGAACGGAATAATAGCCCTAAACTGAGTTTTCTCTGGATCTGCTTAATAAATTGTAAAAGCAAGACCTGAGAGGATTAAACCATCTGCAAATAGCTATATTCCAGGATAAATAATACTTTTGAATACTTAAAAATACTTTTAGGAATACACAAATATCAAGTACCCAAAAAGTTAAAATTCAGAATGTCTAATATCCAATCAAAGATTATCAGACATGCAAAGAAGCAGGAAAACATTCAAAATGAAGAGGAAAAAAAAAATCAATTGAACCTGACCTTAAACAACAAAGATATTACAACAGTGATTAGAGCCCTGACTGGTATGGCTCAGTGGGTTGAGCATCATCCCACAAAGCAAAATGTCGCTGGTTCAATTCCCGGTCAGAGAACATGTCTGGGTTGTGGGCCAGGTCCCCAGTTGGCGGCATGCAGGAGGTAACCCACTGATGTTTCTCTCCCTCTCTTCTCTTTCCCTTCCCCTTACTTTAAAAATAAATAAATAAAATCCTTATTAAAAAAATAAAACGGTGATTAGAACTGTGCTCCACATGTTTAAAAGTGAGTTTAGTAAGGTTGCAGGATATAAGACAAATATACAGAAATCAATTTCATTTCAATACACAGGATAGGGCAAAAGTAGGTTTACAGTTGTTCATGTGGAAAATAACAATATAAATAATATAAGAATAAACTGTCTCACATATTCACAACTGTAAACCTACTTTAAAAAAGGATTATATTTATTTTTAGAGGGGGGAGAGAGAGAGAGAGAAACATCAATCAGATTGCCTCTCGCACGTGTCCTGACCGGGGACCAACCTGCAACTCAGGTGTGTGCCCTGACCAGGAATCGAACCGTCAACCTTTTGCTCTGTGGGGCAATGCCCCACCAACTGAGCCTATAAACCTACAAGAGCTGCAAACCTACATTTGTCTGACCCTGTATTAGCAATGAACAATCAAAAATTAAAATGTAAAAGTAGTAATAGCATTTACAATAGAATAAAATACGAAACAGTGATAAATCTGACAAAGATGTAAAAGACCTGTACACTGAAAACTACACTGATGAGAGAAGTTAAAGAAACCATAAATAATGAAGAGGTATATTTGTTCACGGGTCAGAAGCCTCGTTATGGTTAAGATGTCAATTTCCCCGAACTGACTCATAGATTCAATGCAATTCCATTCAAAATCCCAGCAGGGTTTGTTTTGTTTGGTTTGGTTTTTGGTAGAAATTACAGCTGGTTCTAAAATTCATACGGAAATTCAAAGAACCAGAAGGGTCAAAACAAGTTCAAACAGAAAAAGTTGTAGAGCTAACACTACCTGATCTCACGACTTACTATAAAGCTGTAGCAATATGAAGTGTGGTTTTTGACATAAAGATAAAGAAATCAATGGAACAGTACAAAAAACCCCAGAAATAAAACTGCACACACACTGACAACTGATATTAGACAACAGTGCAACAGCCATGCACCTTCAACAGTGGAGAAAAGATAGTCTTTTCAACAAATGGTGATGGGGTAATATGCAAAAAACAACCAAAACCAAAAACCCATTCTTTGCATCATATACAAAAATTAGCTCAAAATGGATCACAGACATAACTGTAAAAACATAAGATTATACAACTTCTAGAAGAAAACATAGTAGAAAATCTTTGTGGCCTGGGAATTAAGAAAGATTTCTTAGATACCACACCAAAAGCATGATCCATAAAAGAACATGTGAACAAACTGGGCTTCATGAATATGAACAATTTCTATTCTTCAAAACACACAGTTTAAGAGAATGAAAACAGACTAGGAGAACACAGGTGCAAAAGCATACTACTCACATCCAGAATACATAAAGAACGCTCAAAACTCAGTAATAAGAAAACAGCTCAAATGGACAAACGATTTTAACACACTCACAAAGACGACACAGACGTGGCAAACAAGCCCATGAAAGGATACTCAATATCACTGCTCTTCAGGGAAATACAATGAAAAATACAATGAAGTACCACCACACACCTATCTGAATGGCTAAAATCAATGAGACTGAGAATAACAAGTACTGGCAGGAATTCAGACAAACTGTAACTGGTATGCACTACTGGTGGAAATGTAAAATGTGGTGCAACCACTCTGGAAACACTTGGTAGTTTTGAGATAAAACATACTACTCCTAGATAATAATCACGATTGAAAGCATAAGTCCAAACAAAAACTTGTATGTTTATATTCATGACTGTTTTGTTTGTAATACCTAAAAACTGGATACAATCCAAACAGTGAGCTGTGATAGGAATTCTTTTCATCCGCATGATAAAAATGTAACCCCCTGGGAATTTCCATGTCTCGAGCCTAGCTCCGTGGAAAGTAACACTCCCGTGGGGGCCGACATAAAAATCATGCTCGTGGAAAAAAGAATTCCTTAGAGGGAAATTGGATTAACTTACTTCCTAAGACTTGTTAACTTGCTGGGACCCCCCCCACCCCAGCCAAGGGATTATGCTAATGGTTGCCCAGAACCCCTTGCATAGCTAATGAATAGCCATTCCCATTTTCCTGTGTCCTGAGCTTCCTAATAAAAACCCGGCTAAGCCTCGCTCGTGGCCCTTTTCCTGAGATTTGGGAATTGGTCCCGTGGCCCCGGATTCCTTCCCCCCTGCGTGTCTCAGTGTGAGATTCTTTCACACATTTGGTTACGGTCACCCACGGGTTTTGGCTGGGACGAAATCCCCAAGACAGTGAGCTACAGTGAAACAAAGAAAATCCCCCGGAGGTGGGGGGGGGGGGGGGGGGGGGGGTGGAGGGAGAAGTATGAAGGGCACAAGGACATGTTTGGAGATGATGGATATGTTCATCATTTGAATTGTTATGGTTTCACAGGTGAATACATATATCAAAACTTATCAAAATGTACATTTTATATATCTGCAGTTTAAGTCAGTTATATCTAAATAAAGCTGTTACAACGTTAAAAAAACAAACCAAAAACAAAAACTTGGCCTCAGGCCAGGTAGCTCAGTTGGTTAGTGCCATTCCCACACGCCAAGGTTGTGGGTCTGATGCTCAGTCAAAGGCGCATACAAGAAGCAACCGATGGATGCATCAAGAAGTGGGACAACACATCGGTTTCTCCCTCTCCCATCCCTCAGAATGAAAAATTTTTAAAAACTTGGTTAAATCATGAGCGTATAAACAGAGAATATTAATTAGCAAGCTCATTAGGATGATACACCCAATAATATCAACATCAGTAACGCCCCATATACAGTTTTCTAAATCAACAATACAGTCAGATGACTTGAGTATCTAAAAATGTTCAGAAACACAAATTCTGAAGTTATAGGTTCAATTACTATTCTGGTATCTTTTATTAAGATGTAGGGTCTTAATGAGCTTTACCTAGGTTCATACCTCCAAATGAAGCTACACACAGGATAACAGCAGTTACATTTGCTAATACCACTTCTCTACATTGCTGCAAGTGGTATCAGAAGTAATACTGTAGACATTCCTCTTCACAGAGGTAGGCAACAGCGGTGTGGTGATGTAGTAACTGGTTCAGAGGAGCCAGACGTACAGAAGCATTAAACTTTTTCTTCCACTCTACTTTCCTCATGCTTTTAAAACACAGCAAAACTGCTACTTATCCAGAAGTATATAAAGACCTGTACAAACTGATCATACCTATTCACAGCACGTGCAATATCTAAGTGAACATAACCCTCACATGCCAATGTTATTTCTCACCTTTCTTCCTTTATCACTTTTTTTTTTTTTTTTGCCTGGAAGGCCTTCCCTTCTCCTCCTCTAATTAAGAGCCACACATTCTTAGGACGGCTTCCCAAAGGTGGTGTGTGAAGAATCGGACCACCTGAAGGGCCGTGCTTCTCTGTCTCTCTCTCACAAACATCTGCAAAGGAACACAGGAGCTTCTGGAGGGTGATGGAAGTGTTACAGATACAAATGTTATATTTTTAAGTTTGACAGTGTTGGGAGATATCTTTATATACACTTGTTAAAAGTCATTGAACTATACACTTAAAATGAGTGCATATTATTGTATGTAAATCATAATTGAATGAAATTGTTTTAAAAAGCAAGCCCATGCAAAACTAACACAAAATAAACAGCAAAAATCTGAAATTTACCCAGTCAAGTTCACATTTAAACTTTAAATTATCCGCTTCAATACCTAATGTAAACATAGGGTCAGTTATCTGGTTTCCTAACCTTCAAAATGAACCTCTTGTGAGACTCCAGACCAAGACGGAGGCGTAGGCAGACATCCTGTGCCTCCTCGCACAGCCAAAGAAGGACAACAACAAATTTTAAAACAAAAAACAACCAGAACTGACAGAAAATCGAACTGTATGGAAGCCTGACAACCAAGGAGTTAAAGAAGAAACATTCATCCAGACCGGGAGGAGGGGCAGAGATGGGCAGATGGGCAGAGAGGAGGCGCGGCAAGGCAGCTGCTTGCGGACTGGGCAGTCCCACACCTTCGTGCAGATAAACCGGGAGGAACAACTGGGGAGCGAGACAGACCACGCAGCCCAGAGTCCCAGCTTGGGGAAATAAAGCCTCAAACCTCTGACTGAAAACACCTGTGGGGGTTGAGACAGCAGTGGGAGGAACTCCCAGCCTCACAGGACAGTTGGTTGGAGAGACCCACAAGGTCCTAGAATGTACACAAACCCACCCACCCAGAAATCAGCGCCAGAAGGACCCAACTTGATTGTGGGTAGCAGGGGGGGAAGTGACTGAAAACTGGCAGAAAGTGGAGCAGGCGGCATTGTTTCCTCTCTGACCCCTCCCCCACACAGTCTCACATTGCAGCAAAGTGAGGTACCTCGCCCTGGTGAACACCTAAGGCTCCACCCCTTACTACGTAACAGGTGCATGGAGACAAAAAATGGCCCAAATGAAAGAACAAATCAAACCTCCAGAAAAAATACAACTAAGCCATGAAGAGATAGCCAACCTATCAGACGCACAGTTCAAAACACTGGTAATCAGGATGCTCACAGAACTGGTTGAATTTGGTCGCAAATTAGATGAAAAAAATGAAGGAAAATGTACAGGGAACCAACAGTGATGGGAAGGAAACCGGGACTCAAATCAACAGTGTGGACCAGAAGGAAGAAACATTCAACCAGAACACAATGAAGAAACAAAAATTCCCAAAAAATGAGGAGAGGCTTAGGAACCTCCAGGACAACTTTAAATGTTCCAACATCCGAATCACAGGGTGCCAGAAGGAGAAGAGGAAGAGCAACAAATTAAAAACTTATTTGAACAAATAATGAAGGAGAACTTCCCCAATCTGGCAAAGGAAATAGACTTCCAGGAAATCC
This sequence comes from Micronycteris hirsuta, assembly GCA_004026765.1. Lineage (NCBI taxonomy): Eukaryota > Metazoa > Chordata > Mammalia > Chiroptera > Phyllostomidae > Micronycteris > Micronycteris hirsuta. The sequence continues at coordinate 80,783 of PVJI01004291.1, forward strand.
AGGAAGTTCAGAGAGTCCCAAAGAGGTTAGACCCAAGGAGGAACACACCAAGGAACATCATAATTACATTAGCCAAGATTAAAGATAAGGAATCTTAAAAGCAGCAAGAGCAATGGAGACAGTTACCTACAAAGGAATTCCCATAAGACTGTCAGCTGATTTCTCCAAAGAAACCTTGCAGGAAAGAAGGGGTTGGATAGAAGTATTCCAAATCATGAAAGGCAAGGACCTACATCCAAGATGGCTCTATCCAACAAAACTTTCGTTTAGAATGGAAGGGCAGCCCTGGATGGTGTAGCTCAGTGGATTGAGTGCAGGCTGGGAACCAAAGGGTCTTGGTTCGATTCCCAGTCAGGGCACATGCCTGGGTTGCAGGCCAGGTCCTTGGTAACGGCCATGTGAGAGGCAATCAAACATTGCTGTTTCTCTCCCTTTCTTTCTCCCTCCCTTCCCCTCTCTCTAAAAATAAATAAAAATAAAATCTTAAAAAAAAAAAAAGAATGGAAGGGCAGATAAAGTGCTTCTCAGATAAGGTCAAGTTCAAGGAGTTCATCATCATCAAGCCCTTACTATATGAAATGTTAAAGGGACTTTTCTAAGAAAAAGAAGATCAAAAATATGAACAGAAAAATGACAACAAACTCAGTTATTAACAACCACACCTAAAACAAAAACAAACTAAGCAAAGAACTAGAACAGGAACAGAATCACAGAAATGGAGATCACATGGTGGGTTATCATCCAGGGAGTGAGCGGGGAAAAAGGTACAGAGAATAAGTAGCATAAATGGTAGGCAGAAAATAGACAGGGGGAGGTTAAGAATAGTACAGAAAACGTAGAAGCCAAAGAACTTACATGAATGACCCATGGACATCTACTAAAGGCGGGGAACATGGGTGGGAGAGGGTGTGCGGGGTGGAGGAGAATAAAGGGGGAGAAATGGGACAACTATAATAGCATAATCAATAAAATATATTAAAAAATAAGTACATAAATCTATAGATTAAAAAAATGAACCTCTTGGTACAAATTATGGGGGAAAAAAAATCACCAGAAAGTCCAATCATGTTTCACTCCTTTCCTTCATTTCACCACTGTGCTTTGGGCACATGTCAATAAATGCTATTAAACTAATATTCACAGTGACAGCTAAGAGAAAGATTCAACAACTTTGTTTTATGTGCCACAAGCCCAAACAATGACTATCAAAAAATAATTTGTGTTCAATATCTTATTCTAAAAAGTAAATGTCAAATAATGCATTTTAAAAATACAATTTAGATTTTGAAATGCAATTTAGAAATACCATCAAAAATTACTAAACCAATGGATTATAATTATATCTAAGGAAGCAAATTTCAGTTAATTAGTTTAGAAAACCCACATACATGATATTCCTCTTCCCCAATGACCATTCTATTTAAATGAGATATACCAGATATTAAAAATTTTTCAAGTAAACATTTTAAGCTACTATTTATGAGTATTTTGTAAACTATTTCACCAACATTATCTCATTCAATTTTAACCCTATAAGGAAGGTATTATTAATGTCCCCATTTTATAGATGACAAAAATAAGGTTAAGAGAGACTAATTGGTTCAAAGCTACACAAAACTTTCCATTAGACCAAAATGACTATGCTTTTTGCCTATTCCAGATTTATAGTTTAGGATTATGTATTTTAGTTATAGGATCATAACCTTAATCACTGACAAGCTATGCATTTTTTTTTAAGATTTTATTTATTTTATTTTTAGACAGAGGGAAAGAAAGAGAAGGAGAAAAACATCAATGTGTGGTTGCCTCTCACATACCCCCTACTAGGGATCTGGCCTGCAACCCAGGCATGTGCCCTGCCTGGGAATTGAACCAGTGACCCTGCGGTTCACAGGCCAATGCTCAATCCACAGAGCCACGGCATACATTTTCTAGTCACTTAAGCACTCTGAACCTACACGGGCAAATACGTAGTTCAAAAATCAATGCAAGATATTCCAGCCCTTAAATCCCACCTCAGTTTTATTAGTTTTACGCATGTTAAGAGCACACTAATTAAAGACATTATATTTTCCTCTCAAAGTTCACATGGACTTTTCTACTAGAGACAATTTACCTTCTTGCCTTTGAGAGCCACACTACATTGGGTTAAAAAAAATTACAAAAATTATGCTTGCTTTTAAATGCTGTATTCTGGCACCTCTGCATACTGCAAATTGAACTCTGTAAATGGAGATTTGATGAAATCTCATACACTGTAAATAATCTAAAACCTGGCATAATGTGTTTAAGAAATGGACCTGGAGTCAGACAGATTTCAATTCTGATAATGTCTCTGCCACTAAATAGCTGAAATGGCCTGGCAGGTAGCTAACAGTAGAGTGATTATTAAGAAAAATTCAAGAGTTACATTTATTGCCACATTTGCAGCATAGATTTCCTAGGTTTGTCTTTGAATGTGCAGACTCCAAGTTATAAACAAAATCTGCAACTTAAAAGTTGTGTGCGCTGTGAAGAGAGAAGTGCTTACTTATGGCATACACGCAATGCTTAGCAGGCAACAGAGCACCCAGGAATATTCACCTTACTTCTCCCCTTTACCACATTCCCTATCCTGGGGCAAAAAGAACAGATGTGTTCCTGGCTCCTAGGAGTTACAACTTCTATTTCCCACAGAAACAGCATCATATACAGTGGCAAAGCTGAGGACGGGTCACACTAAAGGTGAAACACACATCTCTAGGCTGAGCTAGGAATCTCCCTATTTACAAGGTTCTCACCTTTTGCGTTCCAATAAGCCAGCATGCACACACCTTTATCATACAACCCGTTTTTACCATGGCAGTTGATGACAGCCTTCTCTTTACTCAGCAGTCCAAAGATTCCCTCCAGGTGAATTTAAAAGAGGAACATTCTGGTCTGAAAGTCGTACATATTTAAAAATGTATTCAAACTGTACTTACTCAAACTGTAAAAGCTGGAAGGGAAAGAGGGTCCAACCCTCTCACTTGCCAAACGAGGAAGCCAAGGCTCAGAATCACACAGGCAGTTTTTGGCAGGCCGTGGGATACGACACAAGTGAAACTCCAGATCCAGGGTTCTTTCTGAATAAACACTATCAGAGATAAAGAGCTGTCCTAGAGACTAGGGCTGAACATTGCCCTGTAAGTATACCAAAACTTCTATGACGAGCAGTATTTTGGTATCACACTAACAACGTCCAACATAATCGCATCCCAAACACCGCTTTCTGTCTGGCATGGCCATTCTTCATCTGAGGGCCCACACCCCCCCACCACACCCTTCTCTACTCTTATCTGCCCAGCCCGTTTCTCAGTTAGGGCCAAAGGCTTCTGCGTCAAAACCAAGCCTGCTTGCTGCCTGCCCCTGCCTGAAGACACTCTTCAACAGCCGTGACAGTCAATTCCCACTACAGGTAAGGGTTAGTGCTAACACTGGAGAAGTTATAACTACTCTATGGCTCTTTTTTCGGAGGCTCATCTCATCAAGGAGGCCTTCCATGATAAACCTGAGACTCTGACTTTCCAACTCTTAACTGCAACCATGGTAAGAAATAATTTACATGTGACCCAATACACACCTCAAATAAATAACTCAAAAGTGTGACGTGATGCTCTTTCTATGTATGATAAATCAATACTCTTCACCCTACTCCATTTTTATTAAAGTCCTGGATAGAAAAAAATCTAGGGGATAGAGAAGCTAGATCATAAAATACACAAATATTTATTTAAAATGTCAAATGTAAAGAAACAATGAACTTTAGACATCTAAAATCTTTTAAATGTACTTCTTGACCCACTCACTAACGGATCATGAAGTAGTTTGAAAAATAATGCTCCGTAACATAAAAGTGATTACTTTGACCTGATGCTAGAGAAATAGAGGCATCAACAAATACTTAGGTGTGAGCCCCTCCTCATCCCCAGGAAATGTCACACCTTGCATCTGCCCGAAAGGGCGTAGAGGCAGAGACGCTACAATGGAGAATGAGAATCACTCTAAAGGTGAAGGACGGCAGAGAACCAACTTGGGGAGAGACTAAGGCTTCACTGAAGTGCCGTTTCAGGAACAGGAAGTAAAGTGGGTTTTTTTCCCCCCCTTAATTACCTGGGAATTCTTCACTCTCTCAATTCTATCTCTTGTGTCAGGCTGCCTGTTTGCAACTGGACTGCCAATATGCACAAACAGAAATTGTATTCCTCTTGAAAATCCTACACTCTACACACACATGATTGAACCAGAACTTAACAAATACACAGCAGGTTATTTTTGAAATCTAAAATAACTTTTCCACTTCATTGTTTCTATTAAACAGTAAACTCCTGATTCCAAAGGACATTCATTTTACTAATGGGGGGAAAAAAGCAAAGGGAGGTGGGGGAAAGGAAAAAAACCTAGGGGGATACAGAACAGATCATAAAATACATACAATACACAAACACGAGTCTATAAAATGTCAAAGGCGGTAAAGAAGCAATGAACTTGAGACTAAAACTGAACAATTACCACCAAGCACACACACTGTACACCACCACTTATAGTAGCGATGTGAATTATTGGTCATTACATTTTTTCTAACTTGAAGCTGCACAATTCCTTCTACTGCAGAGGTAGAATTATGTTCCAATCTTGGAGAATAGAAAAACTTTTTGCAGGGACAGATTCTGCATTGGTGAAGCAGCACCTTCATTCACACTTAGATCAAGAGTGATAACAACGACTAGAAGATGAATCATTAACACCTGACCAAGGCTTTGTACAAAAGCCAAATGATAAAAACACAAAAAAATTTAAGTGGACTTTTCAAAAAGTCAATTATTTGAACTTATATACATGTGATTTTTTTTAAAATGAGAAGAGTGAGCACAAAACGCTTTGGTAGAAAATAATTTAACTCTAACAGGATGCGATGCTTTCCAGATCATTCCAATTAAACAATGGTTCAATGTATTGCGAATACGGACACATTTCACTTCTAGGTAAAACATGTGTTGGTGAAGCACTGATTAGTCAGGTTTAGATGCTGGATTTAGGCCATGGAAAGGTACTAACAAATCCCAATTATGAAGAGCTAAGAGTTCCCGGTTAGAATTAAACAGGGCCAGAAAGTTTCCCCCCCTTTAGGAAAACCGATTCGTAATTTGTTTCAATTTATCCCTATAAGCGTGTGAGTGTTTGGGGACGGGGACTGATGCGGAGTTGGCTGTTTAAAAGATAGCTGGAATGAGGGGAGTGGGGGGCAGAAGTAAACATCTTTTAGACCTAATTCCTAATAGCGACGGGCCTTCCTGGGACAACTTTCTTTTCATATTAATGGCAAAAGCGCATTTCGAAATGGGACGGGGGATAGCGGAAAAGAGATTGTAAACTCCCCCAAGCACCAAATGGCACACTTTTTCTTTATTGCGCCCTCCAGGTGCCCTGAATGAATGGGAGAGACAAGTCCGGCTAGAAGGCTCAGAGCCGGGCCCTAAACCCCAGACAGTTTCGGACGCCCAGCGGGTGACTGCGCGCCCCGGCTAGAAGGCGCCCGGGACCCTCAGGGCGCAGTGCAGGACGCGGACAGCCGTGGGGCCCAGGAGCCGGGGCCAGGGTGGCAGGTAGGGCCTTGACGAACAAAGGCGGCGTGGGGTGGCCTGACAGGGGAGCCCAGAAGAGACGGGGTCGCGGGCGCTCACCTCGTCGCCCCACTTGAGCACGTCCTTGTGCCGGTCCTTGACGGCATTATAGATGTGCAGGAACTGGAGAATCCCGTGCAGCCGCACGTGGTCGGCGTGGCGCTTGGTCTCCTCCCAGCTCAGCGGCGAGCCTTGGGACAGCAGCCCCATGGCTGCCCCCTTCTCCTTCTCCTCGGGTCTGAAGGCGGCCGCACGCGCGGGGCGCGAGCTGGACACTCAGCAGCCCACCAGAGGCGACGGCAGCTGCTCTACGCCCGGGGTGCGCCCTCGGGCCGCAGTCCGTAGCGGGAGAATCCGGTCCAGCTCTCCGGCGCGGGGTCCTTACCGCCCAGGTGACCGACTCAGGGGGTCCGGCGCACCTCGCGGGCTCAGAAGCAGAGGACAGGAGGGCAGGCTGGGCGGCTCTCGGCCCCGCAGCCTGGTCCCTCGCCTGATTCAACTCCCGTCCCGCTCTTGCTCTGAGGAGGCGGCGACGGACCCCACAGCCGCGGTGCCGCAGCAGCTCCCGCTTCTCTGCCGGTGTCGTGCACTGGCTTCTTCCTACTTGTGACCAAAACCTACGCCGCCGCGGAGCATGCCCAGTACAGTCCGCTCGCTCGCCCTTCCAGACCGTGATCCGACGCTCCGGATCTTATAAACTACGGAGCTGCGGGTGGGGTAGGCCGGGGGCGGGGGGCGGGGCGAAGGCCGGGAAAGGGGGCGGGGCGGGAGAGAAGGCGTGGCTGAGCTCCCCGGAGAATTAAGAGGGCTGCAGAGGAGGCCTGCGCAGGAGTGGATGGGGCGGAGTCAAAGGGAAGGCGCTCTACTAAGGTGGCGAGTGCGGGTACGCCTCGCCGTAAGCAAACGCGACTTGTAGAAGTCCGTTTTCTCTTATTTAAAGAGATAAACTCTGGTTTGGGGAAGAAAGTTAATTACTTGAATTAATGAAGAATATACAATGAAGACTTTTTTTAGGTTAGAGGGCCTTCACACTTATAAAAGCAGAGTGAGAACAGCAGGGTATGGCAAGAAAAAATACTAACTTGGGAATCAGATGAAACACGTTCAATTCTAGTCTCCATCATTTACTGACGATGAGACATTGGACAAATTATTTCCACGCCTGTACAAAATTATATTCTATCTTTTATGTACGTTGTAAAAGTTGTGCAGTGAAGAGGTGCATAGAGTTAATGGTCAATAAATGACCTGGTTATTAAAAGGAGTCAGTTTGTCTACAAGTTTTTAGACACGTGTATATATTACAAGCATTTGTGTATTCTCTATTTAATGATATACGTTTTTTGGATGACACAGACATGATTGATTGCAACAAAAGGGGCTTTGTTAATATCTCCAGATGGATCATTTGAAGGAAACACCTCCAAAAGTATGTACTCAGTCCAAGCCTAAGGGTCATCAATGAAGTAACTACGATGTTCATGTGAACTTAACCATGGGGGTAGAAGATGTAAGAAACAGCTGGGGTTGGCCCCATCCTGGCAGGAAAGGGAAGATATGAGGCACCTTGCCCCAAAGTAATTGTTCAATAGATACATGTTGAAACAGCAATGAACATAACAGGTCAGAGGAAAAGTGACAGGAACTAGAGCATACATGTACTGAGGCCAGAAAATGTGTACTAATTGTGACCACTTCCTCCACACTACGAAGTTAAAATTTAATAAGCACTTATTAACTGCTGAGTGGATATGTGATAGAGGAATCTCTTCTTCCACACCCTTCATATTGAATGTGCCTGTGTGGTCCTGGCTTTCTGTTGTTTGTTTCTGCTTGGAATTCTCCATCTTACACATTCCTGTTCATCATTTGAGTTGCAGTTACTCCTTCCTGTATTTTGGTTACATTTGTACAAGCCTCTATTTCTACATTATGATAGAATCATTTAAAAAATATCTCCACACTAGAAAGTGACTTCCTCTGGAATAGAGATGATTTATGCCTTTGTATCTTTAACTCTAGAAAAGTGCTTTGCATAAATGTTTGCTTCCTATGAAAGGCGGGTAAGTGTGGGGACAGGGGTGGGGGCAGTGTTGGTCATTGTTTGAAATAAAGGGGAGTCATCCAAAGGATCATTTGGTTATTCTCATAACCTCATAGCATATTTGCATAGACCTGCGTTGTTCAACACCATAGCCACCTGGCACAGGTGGCGACAGCATGTTTGAAACGTGGCTAATTTGACTGAAAAACTGAATTTTAGTTTTATTTAAATCCACTTAAATATAAATTTCAAAATCAGTATCCCATTTGGTTGCTGGAAAACTTTTAACTAAATTTGGAAGATTGGGAATGTGAATCCACTTTTACATCTGTTAATTTTATGCAATCTAAACACAGATCAAGTATTTCCAATGAAAATTTAGCGGCCTGGGAGATGTGCTGTGGGTGTAATACACCCAATTCAAAGACTTAGTACAAAAAAAAGAATATAAATATTTCAGTAATAATTTTATAGTGATTATGTTGCTATATTAGTATTTTAAATGTTATGATAAATTAATTTACCTGTTTCTTTTTAGCGTTTAAAGGTGGCTAATGGAAAATTTTAGATTACATATGTGGCTGGCAGTCCACTTAATTAGAACAGCGCAGGCGTAGACGTTTACACTTTGCAAAGCACAAACTTTCCCCCTACACCTGCTTCATTTCCTCACAATACTGCGCGAAGCTGGTCTCTTGGGATAGTGTCAGTTTCGCTTTAATAAGGAAATAGAGATGCGGGAAGGGGGAGTCAGGAAGAAACAGTTCTAGTCTAGCCAAAGCTCTACGTGATACTTAATATAGTGAGTTAATAGTATAATTTGAGTCAGTCTCAGATTCCGGTTGATACTCACAGAAGGGTGCCTCTCCCACCCTGTGCCCAAATTCCAAACCGGCATCCCAAGAGGGTACTCCTGGGCTCTGGACCATCCCAAATTGGCTACAGCGTGGTAGCACCATCTGGCAGTTATGTCACATTACCTCTACAATGCCTTTGCCAATAACTGTTACAAGGGGTAAAGAATCAACGACAGTCATATTGAACAACAGTAATTCCCCTCTATTTGACAGTCTTCTGCATTTTTAGGTTTATTTCTTCTCGATTTCATTCTGTAGATTGCAACCAGACCTGGGTTTCGACTTCCGGGAGTGAGTTTTCAGCGGACAGCCTCGGACTGAACGTTCAGGACTTTAACGATCATTAAAGAGAAAAGAAGGAGCTCATATCTATCTTGTGTAATCAGCTCTTCCCCAGGCTTGCCCAAAGGCAGATTCTCAGTCTTTTCTTCTGCAGAAAAAATCTAGAGTCCTGCGGCCGGAACCACGCCCTGACAGTGGTGGTTCCGTAAGCGCCTCCTGGGTTCCTAGCACCCAGGGCAGCTGCCGGGAAAACCCGGCCGGTGGAGCAGAGGGGCTGGGTACTCCGCGCAGCCGCGCAGCCGAGCCGAGCATGCTCAGAGAGCTAGTCTGTCGCGGGAGGAAGAGGCGCGGGCTGCACGCCGAGCTGTTGTTGTGGTACAGCCCCTGCCATGTGACTGCACCGGGCCCGCCTCCCGGCGCACCGCGACACGCCTCCCCGTGACTCAGCACTTTATCCGGGCGCCGTGCTAAAGGTCAATCCCAGGGGGCTCCTCGGGGGCAAAGTCACAGTCAATTCTGCCCCGGGCTGCCGCGAAAGCTCCTGTTGCAGCAGCCGTTTCAGACTCCTCTGTTTCGGGACTCCTGACAAGGAAGGAAAAGAAAACATCATTTCCCGGTAGTCACGCCGTTCCCAGTTTCCCTTGAGTCAGCGCTTCCGTGGAGATCGTGGAGCTGGCTGAGCAGAGGTTAAATACGGAAAGCAGAAGGGGTGTGCCTAGGTGTCTCTGAGGTTCGAGTCACTTGTCACTCGCCCCTGACCATACTGCTCTCTTTGGCCTGAGCATCCCCCTAGATGGTCTCTGGAGTCTCAATAACTTGCTCGTTATGGAGCACCTGGTTTATGCCAAGCACTCTAATCTGAAGTCCAAAGAACAGTCCTCGTTGCCGCGTTTTATAGATGAGGCAACTGAATCCAGTACGGTAGTCCCCAGTTATCCCTGTATTTAGTGGTTTTTGCTATATATAATATTTACAGGAAACTTTAAATTACTCTTGTGTTTTGGAGCCATTATTAAGTTAACTAAAGTTTATTTGAACATAAGCGAGCGAGATAGTTGAACTAATAATCAAGAAGGCTACTAAATGGCCAGGGTGGGTAAGATACACAGGGTAAATGAATACCCCAGACAAAGGGATGATTCACATCTGGAGGGGAACGGTGGATCACCATACTACTCAGAATGGCGTGCACGATTTAAAACCTATAAATTAGTTTTGCAATTTTCCATTTAATATTTTCAGGCTGCATTTGGCACTGGTAACTGAAACCATAAAAGGAAAATCGAAACCCTGAATAAGGGGGAGGGGGGGAGGGAACCACTGGAATCGTAAATAACAGGTAGTGGCTATGCAGGGATTTGAGCTCCAGAGTAATTTCAAAGCCTGTGCCTTTTTACTACACCTCGCAGCCTGGGTGAAGCTGAAAGCCCCCTTCCGTGGGACCCTTCCTGAGTGTTGATACCACCTCCACAGAACCCTCCTTCTGCTCTGACACACCGGTTCCCCGAAAGACCTCTGGCCTGCCAGTGAGGGGCTTAAGACCTACTTTTGATTTTTAATTAATTGGTTGGAATAAACACACAGTTATTTCTTAACTTCAGTGTAGATGGTACAAAGTGCGAAAGATATAGAAAGGATTTCTCCCTGCAATTGTATTATTCTTGGAATTTGATTTGATTATACTGAACAAGGCCCCCAGGAGCTTATGGTAGAAGCACAGTAGCCAATAGACATTTGGGTCTTCACTCTAGCTCACAGGGTAACCTGCTGGGTCAATTTAAGCAAACTTCTGTTTATGCTCAGGGACCCTCTGTCTTCACCTCTTCAAGCGAGAGTCTGGAATGAAATGATTATTCCCTTACAACCTAAATGTTCTCTGATGTCAATACTGCTAAATTAGTTGGGAAAAGCACAAATCTTTTTGTATTGTATAGTATTTTTGACATATGCTTCTGAGATGCACTATGGCCATTTTAAGTAAATAAGTACATAAATACTATCTTTTGATTTTTTTAAAAACATGTTATTTATTTACTTTTAAAGAGAGGGTAAGGGAGGGAGAAAGAGGAAAAGAAACATCAGTGTGTGAGAGATATATTGATCAGTTGCCTCTCACATGCCCCCAACTGGGGACCAGGCATATACCCTGATTGGGAATCGAACCAGCGACCTTTCCATTCTCACGCCAGTGCTCAAGTGACTGAGCTACACTAGCCAGGGCTAATTTGATTTTTAAAGCCAATTTTTAGCTTCTGTAGGTTTTTTAAAAATATAAATATGGTCATTTTCTTGTAGAGCTATAAAAGGTCTGCTCTGTCAAATGAAGACCTTCATTAAAATAGGGAAGCTTGAGTGAATAGAGAAGATGGATAAGAGTCAATGGAGTGGGGGTGGGGTAGGATTAAAGATGTGGGAGTGAGAAAGGATACATTTAGAACAAGGTGTCTCAGGAGACAAAACTTGATGGGACTCAGAACCCACCTGAAGTGGTGGGTTTTGTTTTGTAACAGTATCATTCTTTTCCTTTCAGATGCTAGGGAAGAAAGTAAGGATGCCAAGAACAGCGTGTTGGGATGGAAAAGGTAATAGCTGGGTCAGTAGAATCAGTCTTTTCACTGGAGTATGGCTAAAGAAACACAACTTTTTATAATGGACTTTTCCAAATAAGCACAAAAACAGAACATAGTGTAATGTTCCTGTTTCCCATCTTCAGAATTACCACAAGGCTAATCCTTTTTTGGATATTCACCCTCTTTTGTTAGTTTAAAGCAAATCTCACTGGATTATGATCTCAGGTAGTTAGCCTGAAGTGAGGGCTGAAGAAAGAAAGAGGGACATGAAAGACAGTTTGAGCAACTGGTGTGAGGGATGAAGATCCGGGAAAATGGAAAAGAATGAGCAATAGGCTAATCCCTTACTGGAAACCAATTTCCTTCATTCTGAAATTGGAGACTATTGGTGTTAACCACTTGTTTTTATTTCAAATTGTCTAGCTATTGTGGTTCTAAATTATGGTATGTTGTACTTATAAGCAAAACTAAAAAGTCATGCTTGTCACACGTAGCATAACCTATTTCACAATGGCTGGCGTGGATGATTATTATGGTCAAAGTAGGCCTATTGTCAAAAGGTGAGTGAAGTCTTTAAGGCAGTATTTACCCTTTTAAAGATTCCTAATCTTAGTCACCACCCTTTCCTCCTATTTCACTCACCTTGGTTCACATAAAAATATGTAAATTTTATTCTAGGTTAGATAACACTGAATAATTAATGTTTGGCACATAGAAGCCCATCATTTGCGGATGATGAAATGTGAAAAAGTGGCTAACCATAATTACATCTATGCAGAAAGGCAATTATAGTCGATATTGAGCAATTTTGCTTCAATAAGACCAGTTCCTCACAGATTAAAAAAAAAGAATGACATAATTGTACTTCCTGAAAGTATTGTGTTTTTTCCATACAATTCCCCCTGCTGGTACTTAGGCTAAAATGTAGCTGGAGTCTTTGGGGGGTGGGGGGAGGAATCAGCTCATCTAGAAACAATGTGTCCTACAGTGTACAGGACAACCCCACACAAAGAATCATGTATCTCAAAATGTCAACAGCACCAATGTTGAGACACCTTGGCTGTGTGCATCAGAATTAATTCTAAGTATTACATGAGTCCCTTTCCTTAAATATTTGCAAGAGTTTCTAAGGTCATCAAAATGATTAGTTGAGAAGTGAATATATACAGTGGTTACAATCACTTTATGAGTAGTTATGAGCAGAGATATATACAGCTATCTAATATCCTACTAGGCCTTAGTGTGCTGATGGAGCCCATGGGGGGGGGGGGTTAGCACCCCTTCTTTATCTGGTTTCTTTTTTCCTCCTAGCCACTTACTAATCTGTTCTTCATAGTGTCTTATTCTCTGTCCAGGTGAGCCTAGTTATATATTTGTACCAACATTAATATTAACTGCAGAGTTCTTAGTCTCCCTTACGAATGTTCTTAAAAATTCAATTTTAAAGAATGAAAACTCATTAGATCTCTTAGAAGCTCTGTTACTAATACACAGGGAATATGGGTGCTGGAAAAAACCTTAGCATGAGTGTTAGAACTGAGCTGGAATCCAGCTCTGCCCACTTTTAGCTCTGTAACTTTGGGCAAGCTACTCTGCTTCAGTTTTATCATCTGTGTAATGGGCAGGGGTGAGGGAGGCGAGTAACACTTTGCTGAGTGGTTGTAAAGATTGAAAATAACATGTAGAGCATCTGGCACACATTGGGGGCTCATTAAACAGTACGTCTTTTGCCTCAATCAAGGCAAGGTAGGACTTTCAAGAGGAGTAATACTACTATGCTCTAGTATCAGTAAGCTCGGAAAACACCTTCCAGCCCCAAATGCTTCTGTTGCTGCAATGGGAAAAGTTCAGACTTTCCTGGAAAAGATACTCCCCTGTTACTCAAAAGCCCAGCATCTGTGAAATACAGGGTTATAACCTCTCCGCTGGACACTAAAAGCTGCCTCTCTGGCACTTTAAGTTTTGAGGTTTTGTGACTATTGCCTATTTTATTTTTCCTGCACATGTCATTCAGGCAAACCTGCACTGGCTCCTCTATCTTCTTCCTCCCCAAGTAGCACACTGAACAAAGTAGAGACCAAGTTGCTATTCCACAGCTGCCTCCACAGCCTCAGCAGGGGTGTGATAGAACCTTGCTTCAAGGTGGGCAGATGGCAGGGTGGGCCAGTGAGTTCACCAAAGAGATAGTTGCCATGAAGCATCACTCGGTGTGGGCGTCTCTGCTCTGGCACAGCCCAACCTTCAGCCTTCAGAGGAATGTTCAGCCAGGGTGACAGGTACGAGCTAAGCAAGTTGCTCTGTTTGTCCTTAATCTAGGGAAGGAAAGGGAACTAAGAAACCATTTAACGTCTGTTATGATCAGGAAGGTTTACATTTATTCCTCTCCACAAACCAAATAATGCAAAGCTTCCCAAAGAGTACACCCAGATACTAACATGCCCTGAGTAGGAACGAGTGCCAAAATGTCTGTTCCCCAAGCCCTTGCAATGGCAAAACAAGACCTAATTTAGTGATCAGAGCCTTCTGGTCTGGCTACATATCACTGTGGGCAGCAACATCCTTGTCAGGAAAAATATTCTCATTTTCAAGGAGTGCAGTATTATGAAAAATGTTGGGAAAGATTACTATGAGGTATGTACCCATTTTACAGAAGAGGAAGCTGAGGCTCACAGATTAGGAAGCATACTCAAAAGCCACACTTAGAAAAAGCAAGTAAATAGCAGAACTAGGATTTGATTCCAGGTCTATTTGCCTTCAAAGTCCAAGTTCATTCCACTTCCCTCACATTGCTAAAAACAAAACCAAACCATATAAACAGTAATACCTAAGTTTTGAATAGATCTTTATGGTCTATGAGGGTTTTGACAGAAGAGGGAATTAAGGGATGAGGGAATGAAGATTTTTCAAATACCTACACTATAGCTGTGATTTATATCAACAGTTTTATTTAATTTTCTAACAGTTTCACTTTCTTATGTATAATCTTATAGTAGATAGCTTTCGTATGTTTTACAAATTTAATATGCCCTTTCATAATTTTCTCTCTATATGTCACTCTTTCTAAGCTTTAATACAAGGTCTGTCCAGAAAGTATCCCGCCATATACTATGCAAAATAGAGTTATTGAAGAAGATACAAGAAACGTTGTACATAGGACAATGACTCCTCAGTCCCCCTCAAAGTGGGCACCTTGGGACCTCACACAGTTTTTCCATTTGCCATCAGCTGCCCCATCATATTTTCCTGAATATCATCGATGGTCTGAAATCTTTTCCCTTTCAAAGGTGATTTCAGTTTTGGGGAAAGCTAGGAGCTTCAGGGCACCAAATCTGGGCTGTAGTGGGGCTGAGTCACCGGGGTCGCCAATCTGTGCAATGTTTGTTGATTGCAGCCCACATATGTTCAACATTCGCAGGTGATCTGTTTGTTGCAGGCCTTCCAGAACATGGGTCGCTTTCAACAGATTCTCGACAATCTTTGAAGCGTTTGTGCTACACTTTTATCTGCACTGCACTCATTGCATTACCTCCAAAAGCCTTCTGAATCATCTGAATAGTTTCCAGAGGAACGTTCAAGCTTAACGCAAAATTTGATGCAGATTCGTTACTCTACTCACTCGGTCATTTTGAATGCGATGGCCACGCAGTACACATGCTCCCTCGATGGCGTCTACCATCCCCGCTGACTAGGACAGTGGAGTCTGGTTGTCATCGTTCACACGTGCGCATTCCGTCCACTGCCCTTGGCTGCCAGGTACATCGAGGTCGCACAAACCGTTCTGGTAATATCAACCATGGCTGGACTTTTTCTGGACAGACCTCGCATATATGCCCTATGTAGTCTGCTCTATTTTCACACTGGATTATATAATCTTGTAGAATTTTAAAACGATTTCATTTCAGGGGTGAGAAAACTGAGCTAGAGATGATTTGAATGGTAGAACTTGTGCTGAAACCCAGGACTTTGACTTCCAATTCAGGACCCTCCTTGCTCCATGAGTGATGGTGCAATTTCATTCAGTAGAAACTTTCAAAATATGATAGTCATCTTTACTGGGTAAAGACTATACAAAAGAAAGTCTTGAACATGATGACATTTTAGATTTGTATACATTTCTAATTTTCTCTCTCTACCCTTTGATTTCTTTGCCCATAATTTCAGGATTTTTAGAATAATACCTATGTCATGTGCTGAGAGAGGAAGATACAGAGAAAGAAAAAAGGCAGATCAGAGGTTAAATCATCAATCACGTGAAGAACAGGCTTGAGAGGTGAGAGTACTTACTGTGATCCCTAGTAGAGGTAGAAGACCCTTAAGAGATGATTCTTTTTAAAGGAAAACCTTCATTAAGTATGATTTGTAAAGTAAATCCGTGGATGTAAAACAAGCCACTCCTTTTTTACTGAAAAAGGCAGCTGCTGACGTTTAGTAATATCATTCACTAAAAAAAGAGAGAGAGAATTCTCTGTCCAGAGATGTCTCTTGAGTACACAGCAAAGCCCTTTGCCTGCCCAGGAAAACCAAACACAACTTTTGTGAGCAATCATGAACCATTTTCACGTACAGGGAACTGGTCACTGCTCACGCAGCCCTCAGTAAGGTCAGGGAACAGTCCTGTAGCTGCTGGCAAGTGTTCCTGGGGAAAGTCAGTAGGTTTTCTGAGTCATGATTAGATTGCAATAATAATGGCAAATGCTAAAACCTTGAATGTGAGAATTGTCCTTGGAAGTAAGATTACTTTGAGGTTAGATTTAGGTACTATCTTTTTGTTTTCACTATGCAAAACAAACAACTAAGAAATCTTTTACAGATGACTTTTAACATTTAATAACATGGATGAAATATGTCAGTAAGTTAGCTATGAAATTAGTATCAGTGTTGATCTGGGCTCCAAAATCTGGAAGTCTGGACACTATACAAATGTCCATGGTTACATAACTAAGGTGATTCTCTGCCAGTTGTATTACATTTTTGATTATTGAACAAACACTTACTAGGTACCCAGTCTCTGCAGGTCTAGTTCTCAGTCCTGGGGATGCTGGGGGCGTGGGAAGGGCAGCGCTGCTGTTCCCATGGAGCTTTCCTTCTAGAGGGAGAAAGCAGACAATAAACAAGGAAACAAACTGCACCATTTAGATGCCATTTTGAAGAAAGTATTGTTATTGCGGTGATTTACATGTGCCAGACAGTCTCCTGGTTAGCTTTGCTAATTACCAGGGCTAGGATTTGGCAGGCTGAAAAAGCTGCCAGCTCCAGAAAGTTTTCCTTTGCTCCAGCTGGGGATGTAGTCTGTCTGCCAAAGTAGAGAGAAAAATTTCTCCCTTTTCGTTCAGGTAGGGCGTATAGCTTCCTTCATCAGTTCCTTCAAAATGAGATGATTATTATGAAAAGTCATTGAAAAACATATGTTTTAGTTACCTTTGACCACCCCTAGTTTCTGTTACAAATCTATAGATCTTTAGAAACATAATATTTAAACAATTTCTAAAACCTGAAGGTTTTATGAGAGATTTACAGTAGGGTTTATTCACAGAGCCAAACTGTGTCCAAATGTCAAATATTTGATTTGATATTTTACATTTGTTGATGAAATTGACTTATGTTACATGGGTAAGATTTTTATTTTTTTCACAATTTACTTGGGATGAAAATGATGATTAGTGACATGCCTTTACTAGTATTACACTAAAATATTCTGTTGGCAGACAATATTGTTATAAAGTTCCTAGCATAAGGTGGTGGAAGGCATCTGGAATGTAAAACAAGAGAGAAGTACAAATAGTTTTGTTTTTCAGAAATTTGGTGCATTTGATAGGGTCAAATTTGTAATAAATAAATAACCCATATTAATTATATTACACCCAAGGGTGCTTAAAAAGCCCATTTTCTTTCCTTTAAAAGAAAGCAACAAATTCTGCTTGAAGATGGAATTCTCAACAAGACTTTTATTCTTTTACCCGCTTTTGTGCTTTCTAGCTGTGAAAGGAGATTCAGGGTCATCACATTTTAACTAAAGTAATATGCTTAGAGGTTTCCAAGTTTTAGTTTTCAAGTTATGTCTAGTTTATACAGTTTTAGGCCTGTTTTATAGTCACATGATTATATGGTAGTTTATTTAAAAAGCAAAAGCAATGCCAACGTAAGCCTGAAAATATTTACTTCAACATTTACAGCTCAATTCAGGTAACATGTTGTTGCATGATTAATGAAAGCTGGGTTTCTTTTAACTGTACTTAGAAAGAACACTGTTGCAATAATAAAAAACAATGGCTGTTAGGTTTTGTTTTCTCTGAGGCTTGTAGTTTAGTAATCGCATTACTAGTGCATTCCAGAGTCCCAGAGGAAGCACATAAAAACTGGTGTAAATTATGGGAAGTTACCAGAAAGAGACAGAGAGAAAGAAAGAATAGAGGGACAAATAAAAGAAGAAAGGGAGAGAAAGGAAAGAAAACAGTGATAGCTTGGATTAGTGTCTTAGATTCCCTGCTCACTAGCTCATAAATTAACTCATTCATTCCTTCAAATATTAGTGTGCTACTGTTAGGACTTTGGGCCAACAAATTAGCCTCTTAGCCTGAGTTCTGGGGTTGAGGGATAGAGTAAGAAAAAAAGTAAGAAAAAAAACCTGGAAATGATAATAATACCAGCCCTGTCTCACAGTGATTCTGAGGATTAAACAACAGAACATAAATGAAAGTACTTTGAAAAAATTCTCTACAGAAGAAGATTCTCTGTAGATACTATTAATAAAAGGCACAGGCCCACTTACCCTTTTATTTCTTACCCATACCAGAGGTATTTCAAGGGGCCGCCAAGTGGGGCTGGGGCCCTGTGGCGCAGAGAGTAAGGATGAACATCCCTTATCTTGTGAGAAGCTTGCAGTGTCTCAGCACTCGAGCTGACTGTGTGAGGATACAGTAGGAGCAGAACATTATCTCTTTGATTAGTGCCATGGTAAAATTGTAAAAAGCTATACTTTTGCATACTTAAAATATGCTATCACATTGATTGGGAAGAAATTGGGTAAATGATTCATTCCACAAGACAGGAAGGATCAAGGAGGCCGATTCATCTAATTCAAGGCCAGGATCAAGCACTTACGAAGACTGAGCTCCATCAGTTGAGGCCAGAGTGTGTGTCTGTCATTGTGCTCAAACTCTTAGGGATCCCCTCTTTCAATTCTCGCAACAACCATATGAGGTGGAATAATCTCTCCATTTAGAAGTTGAAAAAAAGCAACCTTTGGAGAATTTAAGCATATTTTTAGAAGTTATATCTAATAAAAGAGAGAATCCCAATTCAAAAGTAGGTGTTCACTTCCTTGCTTTTCCAAGTATCCCTCTGCCATCTGCTTCTACCCCCCCCCCCCCCCCTCTGTAGGGGAACAAAGGCACTGGGCCCAGGGCTCTCCTGCAAAGTCAGCTGTTGGCTCTGGGGACGTTGGGGTCAGTGACCCCTGGTTCCCCACCCCTTCCCTATTTCCTGTGGCAGTTCCAAGAGAGTGTCAGTGCTCCTCACCTGTCCTGGTGTTGGTATCATCATGGAGAACAGCTGTCGGTCTAGTTACATCCAGTCATCTCCTGCCTCTCAGTCATGTTCTCTTAGCTGCATTCATCAGTGAATGTTTTGCAGGGGTCATAGCATAGTTCGGCCATTGGCCTGTGCTAGACTCTTCTCTTTCATTCATTTATTCATTTTAATTTCCTTTGATTCCCACTTCTGATTCCATCCCCATTCCCACCAATCACAACCATTCTAATACACTTGATGTTTATACTTTTGGTATTATATAAATACTACTGTGTTCATGGTTTGAATACACCCTTTATTATGAACTTTGTACCACTCATTTGTGATAATTGTAAATTTATGTCTAATCTTGCTTTATCTATAACCCAACCTACTTAGCAGTGCCTCCTCTGAGGGTATTTTGAAACAAATCACAGACATCATATTGTTTCTTCCATAAATATTTCAGTATAAATCTTTTAAAGATAAGAACTTTTTAAAGGAAACATAACATTAAGGCTATTGCTTAAAAAGTAGTGACAATTTCTTAATTATTTCTTAAGTAAGTATTGTTCCTATTTCCCAAATAGTTCTGCAGAATATTAGAAGAGATTGAAATGATTAATCCATAAATTTGGAAGAGGAGTCCTATAGAGCTGAATTGAGACCTCTGAATATTCCATTACATGCTGGCTGGTCCGATGGTAGTGGATTATCAGAACTCAACTAAAGTTAGTGAATATTCCATTACATGAATGTACTGCAATTGGTTTATCTGTTCATCTGTTAATGGACATTTGGATTGCTGCCATTTGGGGCCATTACCAATAAATTTGCTATAAACATTCATGTATAAGTCTTTGTATGAACATATACTTTCTTTTTCCTTAAATAATGCGTTAGAGTGGAATACCAAGTTAAGCATATGATAGTGTATGCTTACCTCCCATTCCAACCAGCAGTCACGCGAGTCCCAGCTCCTCCACAGCCTGAGCAGCACTAGGTGTGGTTGGTGTGTGGAGGCATTTCATTACGGTGTAATTTGCATTTCCCTAACGACTAATTGTGTTGAGCATCTCATGTGCTTATTTGCCATCTATATATTTTCTCTGGTGAAATATCTGCTCAAGAAAGACCATATTTTGGGCCATAAGACAAGTCTCAATAAATTTAAAAGGATTCTAATCATACAAAGTATTTTTTTAGGCCACATGGAATTACCGTATTTTTTGGAATATAAGACACACCCTCCCCCAAATTTGGGAGAAAAATGAGGTGCGTCTTATAGTCTGAATGTAGCTTACCTGGCTTGCATTGGTGAACTATTATGTTATTAAATATTTTACCACATTTTTTGCTTCAAAAAATTTTTTTCCTATTTTCCTCCTCTAAAACCTAGGTGTGTCTTATGGTCTGGTGCATCTTATAGTCCAAAAAATACAGTAAATTAGAAATCAATAACAAGATAGTATCTGAAAATTCCCCAAATATTTGGCAGTGTTGCAATTAAGAAAACTGACGCCAATAGGATTCTTGTACTTTTGTAGGAAGCTTATAATTTTCCCTTTTTCTTTGATGTGCTTAAATTTCCCGGTGCTCTGAGTGCTTCATCTCTCTCATTTGGGACACAATTCTTTCCACCTATGTTCTTTCATCTTTCTTTAATTCAGGAATATTTATTTTTGTTATTTCCTTAAATATTTTCCCTCCTTTTGGATTCCATTTTTGATATCTTAGCATGTCTACTTTTATCCTCCATGCCACTTAACTTATTTCTATTTTTATCTCTTTAACCTTTTTTTCTGCCTTCTGAGGGATTTTCTCAGTCTGCTCTTTTAGTTCTGCAATATATTCCTTGACTATATTCGGCTTGCTATTTATTCCATCTACTTTCTTTCAAGTGGTATTTTTTTATACTTAATCTTCCATTTGTCTCTTTTTAAAATTTTTTACCTGCTTCCTATTTACCAATATCTTTTGACATGATAAGTTGTGTGTATTTTAAATTCTTAATCTGTTTGTTCTAATATTTCTGCTTGATGTGTTGTATGTTGCTCAGTTTGTGTTTTCCTTCTACAGCAGTTCAAACCTCAGGTACTTTAAGCTGTAAACGAATGTTCCCTTAGAGTTACTGCTTAGGTACCAGGATGAGATACCAAGGCTCAGGCCCTAGTTTATGGCTTCCTTGTAATTTTAGGAAGAAGTTAGAAGATGAACTCAGAGCAGACAGTCCTAAACAACAGAACTACAGTCAACCCATCTGTTGCCCCTCCACTAGGCATTCCTCTGATAAGGGTTCTCCGCTAAAGTTTTAAAAGGTGAAGGTAGTCATCTCACATGTGATGCAGCATCCCTTATTTAGGCTTGATGAGAAGAATGGAGTGCTCAGGGCAACTGGTCAACCTCCCCCACATTATGTGGGAGGTTGTTGCTGCCTTCTGACTCACAGTGGTTATGGAGCAGGCAATGATCCAAAGGAAATCTGAATGAGAAGCAGAGCAGAACCTAACAACGCTCTCTTTACCTGTTATTCCACCTCTGTGTGTCTCGCCATCCAAAGTTTATAATGACCTTCAGTCTTTTCAGGAATTTCTCAGTTTTTAAGATAAATGCATTCCTCCTTCTTCTAGTTTCCTCAGAGCTGATTCCCTGGGGCCTGTGCCTCTGTAAACATCTTGTCTGTACTTCCTGGGGCAGCAGGGGCGAATAGGTTACTGAGAGCCTTTGGGTTATGCTGTGAGAGAATGAATTTTGCAGCAGAGTACAATAAAAGGAGGAAGGAAACACACTTACTAGTCTAGGCAGGCAGTAATAAAGATCTGAAGCAACAGTTTGTATATTGAAGGACGATTTTTATTTCTGTATAAATGATTTGTTAGTCGAGGCCAACCTTGAAGAAGCTGCTGTTTTACTGTCTACTTTTTTCTCTGTATATTTACTCTTAGATTATTATTATTTTCTTTCTAGCGAATTACAAACTCAGCACTGGCAGAAAGCAGAGATGTGAAAAAGGAAGCTAAGTGAGGCCAAATTGGAGAGCAAATTGTTATTATTTAAAACTTATGTACTTCCCTAAATACTCCAAGTTCTATTTAAGAAAATAGAGAAACACTATCCCTTCCATTCACAGCTAACATTTTCAGAAAATACGTGCCCCATTTCTATATGTGTTTTATTCCATATAACACTGACATTTACTCTTGTTTTGCTTGAGGAATTCCCTCAATTTTTTTAGAGTGGTTCCCTTTTTCTTTTTGTAAAACTAAAGACCATGAACAAATGTTATTGTATATATTCATAATTTAGATGGTAACTAAACCACTGCCTTTATCCTACGACTCTTCATAAAGCAGGCTAGAGTATTTTTGAGCCCCTTGCAACTGGTCAGTGTGTTTGCCCCTCCACTCAGTAGTGACTGGTTGGGGTCTATTTTTATTTTAGACTAAAATAAAAAAAATTAGTTTGAACTGTAACATGCTAGATTTATGTTAATTATAAACATATGAAGAATGTTCAGTCTTAAGACAAACAATTTTTTTTGCTTGCCTATCAAGCTGCCAAAAATGACATGTAAAAAGATTTTGGCAGTAAGGATTCTCATAAAATACTGGTGGAAACATAACTGCTGACCGTGGAGGAGACTTACAGCCACAGCTCTAGCAACCTCTGTGTAGCAGATGGGTCCTACCCCGGCACATCCCGCACACGGGTGATCTTAAAACTTCGGCAGGCGACAGAGTCACACAGGGTCTTGTTAAAACACGGATCGCTGGGCTGCACCCCCCAGATTTCTGACCCAGTATGTCTGGGGGAAATGCCTGAGGATTTGCATGTCTAATAAGTGCCCAAATGACACTAATAGTCCAGGACAAACTTTAAGAACCGCTGCCATATATCAATGGTTCTCAACCCCAGATATACCTGGGGATCTTAAAAAGAATACCATTGCCAAAAACTAGCAAAAAGGCCACACAGTAAACCTGACAAGTTCAGGAGAGGCAGCCATAGCCGACTTACAGACTCAGAGACCGAAAGTAACCGCATAGGATGGTCTGAAATGAAAACTTTCTAACTAGAAGAAGTTCATGGTGGGTAGTGATGTCCTAGGCTGGTATGTTTACTTAACAAAGATCAATCTTTACCTTAACTAATCCTGTCTGTCGTTTTTTTCCCTCCATCTATAATAACATACCTGATAACCGTAACCTTGGAATATAAAAGTAATTTCCTTTTTTCTAGATTCCGCAAAGCACAACCACCACACCAGAGCAAAGACCACAAATCCCCCTCATTGTTATTATTATCATGTTAATTATTAACTGTTAACTATGTTATACCCACCTGTGTAAAAGAAATATGTTTACTTTTTATCCAATCCTAGAGATTTCTCCCCTCCCCACTTTGCTTACTCCCACCCCCCTAATCTATTACCAATGAATTTCATGCAATCCCCTTATATCTCCTTCATTAATTATAATGTGTAAGATAAGGTGCAAAATTGCCATTCTCTGAAGCATTTTCTTAATCTGTTGAGATTTTGCTTCCTGGCAATTGTCACTTTTGCTCAAATAAACTTATAAAAATTCTTATAGGTTTGGACGTTTCTTACATGGACATCACAATGATTTTAATTGATTAGGAATGGGGTCTGGATATATGTATTTTATAAAACTCTTCAGGAGATGCTATGGTGCCCTTAAGATTGAGGACCACAGCCATGTATTCATTCTCCACCCCTCATCCAGAGGAACTCATGCAGTTGCTGTTCCACTTCCATTGAAACCTTCAGCATGAATGTATTATCAAGATATTTTTATTTAATTTGCTGTGCCCATTGGTCTTGGTCCTCATGAAAACGAGTCATTAACTGTTTCTTTCTTACTCCTAATCATTTCCAGTGATTTCTCACCTCCTTTTTCTCTCTTCTCTCTCATCCTGATAGGGGAATTCAAGAGTTAAATGTTTTAGCCTTATTGATAGGCTTAAGTGATTAATGCATGTGGAAAGTTGTTATTCCAGGAACTAAAATGCATGGCCTATGTGACTCCAGGGGGTCAACAAGCAGTTCACCCTTTGTGTCCCAGGGGGTCTGCAAGTGCTGGAGATGGTACCTGAGTTATTGATCAACTGATAAAGAAGTACTAGGAAAATCACCCCCAAACTGCAGCTGTTACCCAATTAACCTTTTTTCCAAATCCCTTACCTTCCTTTTTTTCTCTTTATAAAAATGTCAGCTTGAGATGAGATGTTAAGATGTTTTTTTTAGGGCACATAATCTGCCATCTTCTCAGATTGCTGGCATCTGAATAAAGTGCCCATGGAGATTCAATCCTTGTCTCTACTCCTTAGTTCTGGTAGTGACAGGTAACACAAATGCAGACTTTTCTGGTTTCTATCCCTCTCTCATCTTCCCATTGCCTCCTTTAGAGTTCTTCAGTAAGAGTTTATTAACAATATCATCTATACTTTCAACCTTCCTACCCTTTTCTCCTTTGCCCTGCCTGGGCCTGGTTTGTTTCTGAAGACAGAGCTTCCCTGCAGCCCTTTCAAATGCAGGTCAAATTTTTCCCACATTTCCTGGCTGTTGCAATCTGGAGCCAGTTTGCAATCCTCTTTCCATCTTCCTGAAGCTTCCAGACATTCACTCTAATGTAAACTTCCTGTGTCTTTGAGATTAATGCTATCTGGCTATGTATGCTACCTTCTTCCCTGTATATTGTAGTTGTCCACCAACCTCCTCATCTATTCTTTATTCACTAAAGTTTTTAAAAAATTTTTATTTATTGATTTTAGAGAAAGGAAGGAAGAAAGAGAGAGAGAGAAACATTGATTTGTCATTCTACTTACTTATGCATTTATTGGTTGCTTCTTGTATGTGCCCTGACGGGGGCTGAACCCACATGCTTGGTGTATCAGGACGATGCTTTAACCAACTGAGCTACTTGGCCAGGGCCTTCTCTAAAGTTTTGATCCCAGAAAGGTAGGTAAGGGGTTAGAAAAAAGGTTAATCAGTTAAGAGTGGCAGTCTGGCAGTGATTTTCCTAGTATTTCTTCATCTGCTGATCAACAATTCTTTATCTACATCACAGAAGTTTCCTCCCTGGAACACAGTGGTTCAGATACCATCTCCACAAATGACTTGAAGACCCCGTGGGTCACGAATGTTGAATTGCTTGTTGACCTCCTGGAGTCACGTAGGTCATGTATTCCAATTCTTGAAATAACTTTTCTGCATGCATTAATCACTTAAGCCTATCAACTATACCTACAGTTAAAATCTTTAACTTTTGAGTTCCCCTATCAGTTTGAGCACTTGGCTCCTAGATATTCATGTTTTATTGTGAACAAGTTTGGGATGCTTTCAGAGTAAGTTATGTGCCTTACTCGAGAAGTCAGCTTCCTATCAAAGCATGATTAACAACATGATTCTGAAACATGTATCAGGAATCTTCACACTATTTACACACTTTGACATTTCGATGTGCAGAAGGAACACAGGGTGGGAAAGCAGGGACCCATGACAATCCCTTCCGTCTTTACACTCCTTCATTAAGTGAGGTGTGGAAAGGAAAATGTCTTCCCATGTTTTCATTAGGCACAGAGCAATGCATAGTGATCCTGAAATTTAATGCTCCTCAGAGTGCAGTTCCCATTGGGAGCAGGTCTAGGGATGTTGGGAGAAGAGAGGTTGACATATTTATCTAGGAACACACTTTAGATCAGTTTTTTTTATTAGTGTCTCTGTGTCACTGGCTCATAGTGTTCAGTTTTCATACTTTTTATGTGTGCATAAGGTTTGGGAGCAGTTTGGCTGGCATTCTTGGGAAATGAAAGTAGCATAAGAATATGTTTAAACACAACTAATAAATTTTTAATTAAAAAATTATGTTTATTGATATTAGAGAGAGAGGAAGGGAAAAATAGAGAAACATTGATGTGAGAGAGAAACAGCGATTGATTACCTCCCATATGTACCCCGACTGGGGATTGAACCCACAACCCAGGTATGTGCCCTGACTGGTAATCAAACCCCTAACGTTTTAGTGTATGGGAGAATGCTCCAACCAACCAAGCCACACTGGCCAGGGCTAATAATTACTTTTTGATAGAGCCAGTCACGTTCTGGCCCACTGTAGAGAAACTGGATGCACAGAAAGATAGGAGATATAGTGGGATTGTGGAAAGTGCAAAAGACTGGAACTCAGAGTGAGAATTTTTCAACTTACTAGCCTCATGATTTGGGGTAATTTACTTGGGTTGTGTGAGCTTCAGTTTCCTTCCCCTGCAGAATGGGGACCAGGGTATCTATTTTACTTTCCTCACAGGGTCATTGTGAGGTTGAAATCATTTTATGTGTGTGAAAGTGCTTCAATAATAGTAAGGTGCTAAAGATAAGGTGTTCTTATGGAATGGAGCATGGTGCTCCTCTGAGTTTCAAGGGGAGTAGTAAGCTAAACTGACTTAAGAAATCTGTAAGGTTGACATGTTAGTAATGATACATTGTAAGTTTTAAAAAAATGATTGGGATAAATTGTAGTTTTTGGAATTATAAAATGATTATGTGAAAATGGATAAAAATATCAGAAATTTATTGAATTAAGAAGCATTTCAGGTTTTGAAATATGCTACATAAACAGAAACAAATACTTTACTATCCAAATAAAAACACTTGGTCCTTGCATAAGCCCTTTTCTTTTATAATAATGATCCCTTGCTTTTCAAAATATAAAAAATTGGATGTAGAAATGGTTTAGGTATTTTACTCTACTATGAAGAATAATCTTTTATATTTTACATTAAAAAAAGAAAGACCAGCAAGTTTTAACATAGTGTATATGACAGTGTCAATTGTTTGGGGCATCCCAGTTTCTGGAATCTCATTGGTCACGTGGGTCTCACCGTCTATCAAGTGTGTGGTCCCTTTAGCCCTTCCGACCAAAAGTTCTCATACATAATCTCATTGTTTGGCAAAGAATATGAATGTTCCTCCTAAGGAACATGTCTCCTAAGACACTCTAGAAACAATTGCTAAATAAATAAGTGAATAAGTAAAAAATAGATGTTCAGTGTGTTAAATGTGGCAGGAAGCTTGAAAAAGCTCGGGGCTAAAGGAAGTCACACAAGTGTAATGGCAAATGCTAAGATTATGGGTCACTGAGAAAGTAGAAACAGCAAATTTATCTGCTGCAAAGTGTGTTTGCTTCTCCCAGCAAGACATCATTATCGGTTCCCCATCTCCCAAATTCCCATCAAGAGGATTAAGGAAACACGAGTAGGGGAAGTCAGCATTGCTCACATGTGAGAAATGACCCGGGAAGTTCAGCAGAAGCTCTCGGAGGGAGAAAGGCAACGCGGCAAGCAGTGGAATCATCAGTGCCATCGTATCGGGCCTCTCCCCTCTTTTTCGTGCCTTCTGCAAGCCTAAAGCCTTCAGCATTCAGGTTCCATCCAGAGACCCTGGTCTCACTGCCTTCCACAGCTCACCCTGCCTTGTCCTATTGGAAGGCTGTGATTGCCGTTTCTTCGGCTTTCTTCACTGCAGTCCACAAAGAGAGGAAGGGAGGGGCCGAGATGACCGTTATTAACTCCAGTCTGAGAGTGGTGGGTGGGAGCTGGGAGGCTGTGCCTGGGGTTCGAATGCCAGCCCGTGCTTCTCAGGAGAACTGCTCAGGGTTGCCTCCCTACTGAGTTGGGAAGAGCTGAGCAGCGTTCGAGGTAAAGAACTGATGTGAAGGAGGGTGGTCATGGGAAGGAGGTTAAGGAAGAGAGAAGGGTAAGGATGGAGCTCACTTCTTGTTAGCATCAAAGGGAAAACCTGGTGATACAGGACCCTGGAAGGGAGTGTGATGCAAAAAGGCTGGAGGGACGGTCTGAACCCAGTAAAATAAATTGCCACTGTGGTCTGAATCAACTCTTCTATATGTTCACTGAGAATTCTCTCTCTTCCCTCCCAAGTTTCCATCTAAACTATTGAGAACCAACACCTCAGAACAGGGGGAAGAGTCAGATCAGAGTTCATCTCTACAAGCCACCATCTATGGGCTTCATTTCTTTGGTCCACTGACTTCTACTAAGGCCCATAGTAATTTTGACTAGAGGAGGTGATTTTGTGGCCCATGGCCAAGTACATGAACATACTTCCTTTTACACTATTTTGAGGAGTACATGTTTTCTTTTTCTTTGAAGGGAGTCCCTTCTCAATGTTTTTCCTTAGGAACCGTTCCTTGTGATAAAACCCAATAGGCGAAGATCACCAGCGACAAATCAATATTTCAACAAACTTAGGTTAATTTTATTCTCTCCCTCATCTCCTCCTTCCTGGGTGATTGCGCTAAACCAACTGCTACCAAAGTTGCCTATGTGATGAATAGGGATCACTTACAAGCATTCTGTTATTTGATAGCCCACAGATGATACAAAGGAAGAACTGCCGTTGTGGAAGAGGGTTATGACTGGGGCCGAAATGGGAAGAACACTACATGGAATGCAGTCTGTAAAGGGTGGTTTCTGCCTTCCTCGAGTTCCATTTCCTTTGTTCTTTCAGGGGAGCACTGACAAATAGTGGCACATGATCAATGTGCCTTGCAAGTAAGTATCTGTCTGACGTGTACAGCCTTGAAATAAAATGCACCATTGTTTCCTTAATTCTTTTTCCTATTATATTTATACAAGGCACAGAAGTTCAATATCTAGAAACCAATAAAATAAAACTGAAACACATGCCTCAGTGTATTATTACATATTCTAATTTTATGTAATTCTTTCTTCTCTATTATCTGAATGTCATGAAATTAAAGACCTATGAGAATCAGCAGACCTTATGTGTTTTTTCCCTTGCTGTTTTGACCTTAGTAGATTTAGGCAACAAACCATTCATTCATTCAAATAAAGTTACCACACTGTTGCAGACACAGACAAGAAGCAGACATGGATCCAACCCTTAAGGAGTTTAAAGCCCCCAGAATACTCTTTCTACCTTGGACTTTAGTACCACTTCTAAAAAAAAAAAAGAAGCACAATACTTCTGTTTTGAATATATGGTATATGTATGACTCATTATATTTATGATTCCTTTAAACTTAAGAGGAAGTTCCTTGAGTGAATATTTTGTAGATTAAGCAAAAGATAGTTGTGATGGGTTGCAAAAATAGCCACAAATTATTTCATCTCTGCATGAAATGTGAATTTATGGTTTTTCCAGCAAGAGGTAAATTCTATTTCTCAAATCAGTAAATTTGGACTTGGCCGACAGGACATTAACAAATGTATTACAAGTTGAGACTTGAAAAGTACTTGGTCATTAGGGTTTGCTGTCCTACTGCATTTGGAATCCTGAGACAACCATGAATGAGCTTCAGCTCTCCTGCTGGTTGAAGGGAGACACATGGTCATGACCATGTCACTCCAGCTAACATCTGCCAACCACCAGATGTAAGACTGAGGCAATCCTGGAACCTACAACCCCAGCTAAGCCACGATCTGTCTGTAGGTGTAGCCGAACAGACCCACATTCTTCCCAACCCACAGAAGTATGGAAAATAATAAACTTTTTTTTTTTAATTTTATTGTTGTTCAATTACAGTTGTCCGCATTTACCCTCCCCCCACCCCACCCCAGGCAAACCCACCTCCCTCCCTTGCTTCACCCCTCCCCCTTGGTTTTGTCCATGTGTCCTTCATTGCAGTTCCTGAATACCCTTGTCCCCATTATCCCCTTCCCCTTCCCCTCTGGTTACTGCCAGAATGTTCTAAACTTCAATGTCTCTGGTTCTATTTTGTTTCTCTGGTTGTATTTGCTTGCTTACCTCAGAAGTGTCTTGGCTGTGGCTGATCTAAATTTCCCGGTAGCTGATCTGGCCTAGGTGCCTTCTCT